>VZTF01002836.1:0-37776 GCA_013397755.1 Cnemophilus loriae | reverse complement strand
CCCCGTGGATCCCCGTGGGCTGCAGGGGCACAGCTGCTTCACCATGGTCCTCACAACGGGCTGCAGAGGCATCTCGTTTCCGGCACCTGGAGCACCTCCTCTGCCTCCCTCTCCACTGACCTTGGTGTCACCGTGTTGTTTTCCTCACACGTTCTCACCTCCTCCTCTGGCTAGAGAAAAAACAACCTGTCCCCCACTTTGGTTTGAGTTTCTTCTTAAATATGTCATCACAGAGGCGTTACCAACCTCTCTCATTGGCCCAGGCTTGGCCAGCAGCATGTCCATCTTCAGAGCCATCAGGGATTGGCTCTGCCAGACACGGTGGAAGCTTCCAGCAGCTTCTCACAGGAGCCACCTCTGTGGCCCTCCTGCTACCAAAAACCAGGCCGTGCAAAACCAGCACAAGGTTGAAGGCAACTGATGAGAGTTTGCACAAACTATTTGTGAAGAACTGTCATTTAATTCTCTAACTTTCCCAAATCCCAGTAACCTTTAAATGTATACCTTAATTTTAATGTGTTCCTATGAAAATATTTGAGAGAGACTTCTCCTGCTCCCTTCTACATATTTAAGAAGGGATTTTTTTAGAACTTTGATAACTGTCTCACCCATTTATTATCTGATTACTTTTTTTCTAAATAGAAAATTCAAAATATGATTTAAAAAAAACCCGTATAAGTGGTATCTGTAATAGTTGTTTTTGGTTCTACTTTTGAGTTCAGAATCATTATTTCTCAGGTTACAATAGTCTTGGCTCTGTTATTTCAACAAGTATGTATGAAAATGTATGTGCAAATCTCTGTGTCTTAAGAGGGAAAGATTTCTACTTCAAAATGAATGGAACAAGTTTATTAGAAATGAACTTCATGTTCCCATCTTAAATGCGTAGTTAGGTTCTTGCACATACATTTGGCTAGGGTTTGTGCTGTATGTCTCGTCTGATTATGTGCGAGCAGCCAAAGATAGCAAGCACGCTGTTGCAGACTGTGTGCAAACCAGCACTTACATCTAAGTCATGAGCCTAGAGAAAGTTTTGAAAAATTGCTGTTAGAGATTTGGCTTCTCAAATGGGCAGATTATTGTCCAGAGCTTTAGAACTCATTTGAAACCTTTTATTTTTTAAAGAGACTGTCTATTAAGAATGTCTACATGGGTGGATTTGAATGATTGGAACATCAGGACTCTTTGGCCTTTCACAACAACAATTTCTTTCCCTTTGGGGCTCAGTTTTTCCTTCATATGCATTCATGCCATAGTTACAGTATCGAGATTTCCCTTAACTGTAATTTAACTGGGAGGGGGAACTTGTTCCTTCTTCCGGTCCAGTGATGCGAATATCTAAGTTATGAGCATGGGATTCTTATCAGAATAATGCTCTTTTGCTTTAGAAGGATAACCAAGTGTATACTTGTCAAAAACAAGTCATTAACATATTTTTCTCTTAGAGCCATTGGGAACTTGTCCAGCTTCCTGGGAAGGACTGGTAGGGTTGTTGGTTTTTTTGTTAACTGGGAGAGGTTTCCTGTCTTTCTTACCACATCCAGCTTGCCTGTTCTGGCCTGCTTTGGAAACTTGGACCCTGCTTGCTAGAGGCATTTATAAGCTGCACAGGCCCTGTCAGGTCTTAATGTAATTTCTGAGTTGAATCATCTTTGTCCATTTCTAATGTATGAATGGATTTCTTTCCTTTTCAATTAGAATCAAAGAAATGGATATCAAGCCTTATAATTTCTTCCTAGTAAATCAAACAGATGGTAGGAGGGCCAAATTTCTCTTCCTGTTAAAAAAAAAAAAAGGTAAAAAAAAATAGGTTTTGGGTCTTGCAATTTAATTACCAGTCAAATTATCTTATTTTTCACTTAGACATTTTCTTGAATTATTGAGTGTTTTAGGAACAACATTGCTAAGTAACAATGTGTGATTAATAACATTCATAACATTTTCACAACAGAGGGAGGACATCAACCTGTTCAAGTGAGTCCAGAGAAGGGTCACCAAGATGATTAGAGGGATGGAGCGCCTCTCCTGTGAGGAAAGGCTGAGAGAATTGGGTTTGTTCAGCCTGGAAAAGAGAAAGGGTGACCTAACTGCTGCCTTCCAGTACCTGAAGGAAGCCTAGAAGAAAAATGGAAAGAGGCATTTTACAGAGCAGGTAGTGACAGGACAGGGAGGAATAGCTTCAAACTCAAAGACAGAAGGTTTAAATTAGATGTTAGGAAGAAATTTTTTCTGTGAGAATGGTGAGGCTCTGGAACTGGTTTCCCAGAGAAACTTCCCATCCCTGGAGGTGTTCAAGACCAGTCTGGATGGGGCTCTGAGCAACCTGGTCTAGTAGAAAGTGTTCCTGCCCACAGCAGCAGAGTTGGAACTACATGATCTTTAAGGTCTTTTCTGACACAAGCCATTCTACGATTCTATGAAAATTGCACAACCTAGATGATATTAAAAAGGGAAATTTGGTTGGTATGAGTATAGGTGGAACAGAGTTTCTGGAATTCAAGTATGTATCGAAAATAGACAATCTATGTTTTAAACAAATATATAGACTCAAACTTCTTCCAAACTAATAGATGCTGGACATCTTCCAGAGACATGTTCAGTCTTTGATAAAATTACTCTTAAGAAAAATGGGAACTTTTTAGTGGTTTGAATTGGAGATAGTACTGTTTGTTAAGGGCAAACAAAATAAAAGGAATCATTTAAGGTGTTCCCAGGAAAGGAAGTTGCTGGCTCTACTCAGACTCTAAAATTAAATTCTGCTGCAGCACATAATCTTATTTTTAGCCTTGTAGGAAGCTGTACTCATATTCTTTGGCCAAAATTTAACTCAAATACATCTTTCTCACTGAAGTGATTTCTAATCTGTCTGTAAAAGAGAATATTGTCCAAATGTGGCATTTCTGTTTTTTAAATGATTGGAGAAAGCAGGAAGTACAATCTTCACTTTATTGTATATTTGCCTACAATAGACTTAAAATGCAAACTGTTCTGTGAGCTTGTTTATGAAGTATGAAGTTACTTTTGTTTTGCTTAACCAAGTGGCCGAAATGTTGTCACCAGTATGTCTGGACTGTTATTTACTTGGTCTATTTCTGCAGTTTTTCTTTGTAGCACTGTACACATGCCACAATTAGGGATCATTTACTTACAACTGACCAAAGTAATACCCTCAAAATTTTGGTTATCTTTCTCATCGGGGGCTTTATAATAAAAGATTCACCATGTTCTGCAGCTTCTGTTCTCACACTTTCCCCGTATCTCTCTCTCCCTTCATTCTCTCAATCAGAATTGCTTTTGGCAAAGATTTGGAGAGCTGCTGTTTTTACTTCCTTTTTTTATGTTACTTGATTCCTCGATTTAGTGCTTTAATTTCTTACATTGTTTCTTACAATGCCGTCTGATTGAAATGTATTCACTTTCTTGGCTGGGACACTATTTTTTTATAAGGAGATAGTTGTTGAGTATGTTTTTCTATCTAAGTATGTATCATATTTTATGCTCCCAGTTCCAGACATTCAACTGGTTGCAGGAAAGCTGTGGGTGTTTTAACATTTCCAATGGAAGGGTAGGATGGGTGGGGAAGCTCTTTGGAATGCTGACGAATAATATTTGACTCTTGGAAATGTCTTAAGGCCATACACTCCCCTCCCAAGCTTGGAAGGATAGACTTAAAGACCTCTGGTCTTGAAAGTATTATGCTTGTGTTTTGTTTCCTTTCTAACTGACTGCAGTGAGCAAAGAGTTGAAATACAGATCATGGAGACCATAGGTTAATGCAGGAGCACTCTGTAGATGATGGTCTTGGTTTCTGTCCTTGCTACTCCCATCCATGACATGGTGCCCTGTTAACCCCTGGCATCTTAGTCAGAGGGCTTAATTCTGCTACTTTTATTTCCTAGATATACTTAATTTCAAAAGTTGTATAGGTTTTGAGATGTTAAGGTCTGTAATTTCTGTAAGCATAGCAGAAATTGCCTTACAGTAACAGATAAGTTGGGAACTGCAGTAACTTGCAGTTTGGGGTATTTTCAGTAGTAGAGTGACAATTCATGAGAGTTTTCCCCCACAATTTCTTCTTACAGTGCTTGAGTACAAAGCAGAGTAGATACAGACTGGCTTGTTCCCCTGCTGTTGTGAAAAGCAGATATTTACTGCTTCTCACTTCTATGGTTGTAGTAAAATATGTTCTCCTGTCTCTGCATTTGCAGAAATGATCAACTCTTATAATAAGATGGTATCTTAGCTGGTTTGAAGTTTTGACAAACGCATGTGCTTTACTATGTATGACTCTTTTTACTTTTAGATAGTTGTTTTCTTTATTAGATGTTTCTCCTTTATTTATTTCAATTTTTAATCATTTAACTGATAAATACTTGTTGCCAATATTAACACTGCTCATATTTTATTATCCTGGCTTATATATAAATGTTTCTTTTGAAATAAATCCATCTTGTAACATGAAAAATGTAAAACTTTGGTGTAAGTTACTTCTTACAATTAATAGCTGTTTGATGTTTGAATACAGTACAACTGTTTGGTGGAATTTTAGTTTGATTTTCTGCCAACCAACAATAAAGTACAACTTAATTCCTACAAATTCCTGAGATATAAACTATTAGTCATGACCTAGCATGCATACACTAATAAGAAGCTAACAGGCTAATAAAGCCTACCTGAAGGGAGCCTCCAAGAAAGATGAAGAGAGACTATTTACAGAGCCTGTAGTGACAGGATAAGGGAGAATGGCTTCAAACTGAAAGAGAGTGGGTTTAGATTAGATATTAGGAGAAAGTTCATCCCTGTGAGGATGGTGAGGCACTGGCACAGGTTTCCCAGAGAAGCTGTGGATGCCCCATCCCTGGAAGTGCTCCAGACCAGTTTGGACGGGTCTCTGAGCAACTGGGACTAATGAAAGGAGGCCTTGTCCACGGCAGAAGAGTTGAAACTGGGGGGTCTTTAAGGTGCCGTCTAATCCAGGCCATTCTTTGGTTCTGTTATTATTGTGGCCATGCAATACCCATTGTAATAGGTCAGTAATGAATTCTGTCACTCATTTCTCTTGTGCAGCCCACACATCATCTTTCTGTCACAGAGTGTACTATCAGGAGGAAGCCATCTCTGTGGAACACGTCTGTGCCACGAAATTGCTCATGCTTGGTTTGGACTGGCCATTGGTGCTCGTGATTGGACTGAAGAGTGGATAAGTGAAGGGTTTGCCACTTTTTTAGAAGATATATTTTGGGCTAGGGCACAACAGGTAAGGTGATGACACATTGCTTCAAAATTATATTAATGTGGAAATCAAAATTATATGTGAATTAGATGTAAATTAAACCTCCTGTGCTATGAAGTAACGTGTTTTAAAATGGTGTTGGAATTTGCATACTTACTTGATTCTAAGAAAAAAAAAAGCGATCCATCCACAATGAATACAGATCTTTACAGAGGTAGAGGTCAGTGCAAATGAGAATGGAAATATCTGTTTGTCAATCATTACCTTCCCACAAATTTACTACTCAGTTATTAAAATTCAACTATCAAACAAGTACATTCTTTCCACTTCTGTTGTGTACCTGAAACTGGAAAAATCAATAGTGTTACTGCATATTGTAATATTCCAGGTACCTAATTAAAATTGTTTGGTTTTGTCCAATGGATGGCCAACAAGTGTACCTCAAAGCAAAATGGAAGATGATTTTAAATAGGGCACACCCGCACTTACATTTTTTTTTTACTCTTCTACTGCCCACCATGTTGCTCTTCTGTCAGAGACTCAGAAATCAATGCCTGCCTTAAGATGAAAAGTTCGTAAGTTGCATGTCAGCTAATAAAGTGTTTTTCTGATGCAATTCTTACTTTTGCAGTACTTCTGCTACTTCAAGCATTTCATGTGTCAGTCATTTCTTCCTGTGCCTGTGTCATGTTCTACCCCTTTAGTCTGCAGATCTCCACCTGAGGAAAAGCATGGTAGAGCTGGGTACTGACATAATACACTCTTCTGAACCTCCATATTTATAGCACCAAACAAAACAGAGTGCCTTGTTATGTATTATGTACCATATTTCTGGAAAAAGAAAGAAGGAAAGGCTGTCCAAACACTTGGCTTTTCTCTTTTGGTTCTAAAACTCATTTGTGCCCTCACATTGAGCATCACTACACTGCTGTGAGCTGTTCACATTAATTCTTCACTTTTGTGAGTCACTTGAAAGCATTTTGATTGTAGTAGACATCTTCTTTGGAGCTGAATGTAAAGGAGAAAGCAACAGAATAGTGTGATTAGTTCCCTTGTTAATGTGTAAGGCATACATTTTTAAGAGTATTGAGTAGTTTTGATACAATGAAATCATAGAATTTAAGGATTATGAGTGTGTCATAATGCCTGAGAATAATTTCAGTTGTGATTGAATGTAATGCAGGGTAATATTAGCTGCTTTTGCTTTCCCCAATCTCCCATCTATTCTTATAATAGAGAAACACAAATTATAATCATGTTCAAAATAATTATTTGTCAGCTGGCAACCTGGCATTTATTTCATAAGTAGGAATCTCTATTAATATTACATAAATGGGGGAAAACACAACAGGGAGCTTTCATGACTATGGCAGTAGTAGTAGGAAAGAGGAGTGAAGCCAGGACACAATGTAGCTCTTTGCTCTCAAGTTGGGAAGAGTAAAGATGCAACCAAAACCTCTATGCCAGGTATCTGTACTGTATATTCAGTTCATTTCTTGCCATTCACTCAAGGGAAAACAACATGCCCATCTCTCTCCTCAGTCAGAACTATTTAACTGACTATTGATTTGATGTGCACAGTGAGGCTTTTGTTTTCCTTAGTGCTGCTATTAACTCTCATAGCAGCAACTGTTATTTTTTTATCATGGGTATCGGTACTGTTTCCTGCCTCTTCTGCATATTAAAGAGAAACAAACCAAGTTTCTTGTTCTGCAAATTATTATTGTCTGTTGGGAAACAGCAATCAGTGATCTGTGTGTTTTGTTTACTAAGCAGCTGTCACAGGATGAAATAAAAGGGCAACAGGAATTGAAAGCTTTACTTCGCTGGCGCAGACTCAGAGATGAGGTGCAAAACTCTGAAGAAGAACTGCAAGTTTTAAGGTAACAATATGGTAGCATCATCACTGCTTTTGTATGTTCATTCTCTCCTGTTTGCCACATTTTCTCTCTTCAAAAGATATACATTGGAATCATCTGATTAAATCCACTGCATTTCCTTATTTCCTTCTAATGAAGAAAAGAAAATGCAAATGAAACTGACTAGGTTATACAACTTGACTGTAATGCAATTGCTTCTCCCTTTGTTATAGAAAGCTTTCAGCAACCATGGGATTTACTTTGATATGAAATGTCTCTAAGCAGTTTACAAGAGCTTCTATTCAGAGAAAAAAAAAAAAGACCATTTCCCGACAAAGTTCACTGTTGGAAGCCATAACAGGGTCATTTTCCGTGGCTAAAGACAAGCACATACATTAGTATGGTATCTAACTGCCAAGCTGAATGAAGCTTTAAAAAAAAAAAGGAAAAAGTATAATGTATAAACTTTAGAAATCTAGTTTCTCATTAGAAATTACTACTATTTATATTGAAAACAGATTTTTGGTCTTTAGATATCAGATGCTAAACTCAAGGCTCCTTTGTAGATAGCTAAAGACAGTCTTTGCCAGTGATTAATAATCTGGGCTGTTCTGATTGGTGTATTGGGAATTTTCTATAGTCTTTGATCTTGAGTGTCTGTCTAACTCGAGATGGATCCACTGAGCCTGTACTACTTGACTCCTCACAGTCTTCGATCAAGAATAATGAGTTTACTAATCCTAGTTCAAATTAGCCATGATTTCTGACCAAATCATGGAAGTAGAGGGTCAGATTTCAAACAATTATGTAGTCCATTCTCCTGCTCTGAAGTAAAGGCAGTACGCAGACCATCCTAAGTGGGTTCTTACTAACATGTTCTTAGAAGGCTCCAATAAAAAAGTTTTCATAAGAGAGACAAGCTGTATTAGTGTCTCAATAAGACAGCTAAGCTTAGTGTTAACAGTTAAAAATTGCTTCCTAATGCATAATTGAAATAGTGTTTATTTCAAACAACGTAGATTTCATTTCTTTTTTTCACCAAGTGGAAGCAAAGAATAAATTGATACCTATCTTCTAGATTATCAACTTTTTAATGTTTTTGGAAGACCATTGCCATTGCATTCATTTAAGGTCTCCCCTTCTTCTTATGCTTGCCCAGTAGAACCTAAAAGGCTTTTATATTTGGACGCTCTAGAAAGCGTTCACCAACATAGAAATTCCGTTCCAAGGCCTTATGTAATCCAAAAGCATATCACAATCTGCATAACAGTAGTCTTCCATTCATCTGTTTTACTTTATGTTTATTGATGGATTGTGTGTTTATGTGTAAGCAGAGTCAATGAAGTTACACATTTGTGTAAATATTCAAGTATGTAATTTGACCATAGTTGTAAATGCAAAAGCAAGCTTTATCATGAGTTGTTACACAGCTGCTGCCAACACAACTACGAATTTACATGCTAAGGTTTTTGTTTGTTTTAAATATTTTTTTTTTAATATTGCTTCTTCTTATATGATGCTTATCATATAAGTTTTCCATTTTCAACGCTATGGAATCACATTTGTTGTCTTTTGTGTGAATTATGTATCTGTTACTTTTAATGAAATGTTATGTGGTGTAAATTTTCAAAATAATTTTTTAAGGGCCACAATCCTCTGTAGTTTGAAACTCAAGAAGGATTGATTTATTTTGAAATTGAAACTTCAGTTTTCTATTGACTTGCACATTTCGTAGACATAATAATAAGCATTTTGCTTACCTTTTGGATAGTAGTATTCCTGATGCTAATACAAAAGAGTGAAAAATTCATTTCTCATTTGAAAAATGTGTCTCCAATAAACACTTCAGGCCAGGAACATGATGCCAGTTTGTGATTCTGGCCATTTCTTCTTCTCTGGTATCTCTAGTTCCTTGTGATTGCATTTAAAGACTTCCTACTGATTTCAGACAGATATAAATATTTTCTGCTATTTTTGTGGCATGGACATGAATAAGTTCTCTTTTTGCATATTTAGTAGTTTTCTTTTTTCTTTTCTTTATCCTACTGAAAATATGTCCTTGTGCTTTCCAAAATCGGCATATAAGAGAGACAGTCTCAGTCCTGGCCCTTGGTCTGAGTTGTGAGTCTGTACTGAGGCTTTGGCTGGTTCAAACTTGTGTTTTTATACAAGATATTAAAAGTAAATTATAACTGTTTGTTACTTCTTGCCAATCATTTCAGGAAGAAAAAAATCGACCAACCCACTCTTCCCAAGTATAAGCTTATTCTTCCATTACTTTTTTTGTTCCCTGCTCATCATATGATTATCTGTGCTTTCTCCTGACAGCTGGAAAAATCTGCCCCAAACTTATCAGCTGATCGTATCAATTTTTGATCCAGCAAATGAACACCTATTTAGACTGGGTGAAAGCTACTCAGCAAACTGATGATCAGTCTGATGTTTCTCCTTATTATGCATACTTGGTATTATGTTATAGTAAGCAGCATGTCATAAGCTACCTGTAAAAAAAGAGGTCAGGTAAGAAAGAAATTGGATAAGTGTCTTTTCAACAGGCAGCAGCTCTCTCTGAAAGGCAGCACCAGCAAATCTTAATATTGAAGGAGCTGTTTGTGGCACTTCCGTGCTCATACAGGATGAGACTTTCAACAGAACTGTGCCTATTTTCTCACAGAGTTTGAAGCAAACCCGCAGGGATAAAAGCACCTGTGAAATATGTCTTGGCAGTCGTTTTGCTGGTGATCATCAACACCAGCACTCTCATCTCTCATGTTAGGAAAGCAAAGAAGACAAGAGAAGTCCATTCTTTTCTGCAGAATAAAGCTGGTGTTCACATTTGTTTCATCTCCTGGCCCTTCTGGCTGAACTTCAGCTTGTGGTTATTCATTAAGGCAAGCCAATGTTGATATCTAACTCTAAATTAGTCTCTGAGTTCCACTTGTGTCAGGTCCATTCTGTCCTGAAGCAATGCTTCTGACTGCCCTGTAGATGTTGGAAGAGTCTTTTTCTGTCTGATAGGAAATGTGCTTTCAGATGGTCTCTTACAGTCTCTGCATAAGTTTTCATGACCACCTGGCAAATCAGAGCATTTAATTACCAAGGTCATCCCAGTGAACTGTACTTTTACTAGTGTAATGTACTCATCTGCCCAGCAAACAGAAAGCAGCATCTTCTGCTTCCTTCAGAAATTTGCCAGTATCTCGAATGTGCCAGATAGCATCTTGAATATTTTGAGACAGCTTGCCTTTAGCATTATGCTTGGTTTTATCCATTAGGTTAGATGCAGCTTTTGTAGGTCAGTGTAACAGAATTTCAGTCGCTGTACTTTCAATGTCTTGTAAATACAGGAAACACTGCTTTAAGATAGTGTGCTGAAGTACTGATAGCAGAGAACAGGGTTACATTCTAAATAGTTATACTCCTTTACAAACATTTTCAAGAATGTATATACAGCCTTTGCAGAGGAATGTGTATATGTTTTCTGTATGGAATTCTTCAGTACCGTCATCCAGATGCAGTACTAGTTTCTAGTCAGTCCCAGGATCTACACAGGCACAAAGTCAGAGGAGGAAGGAAGTATGGCTGCCTAATTTAGAATAATTGTGATTATGAGAGAGATTTCAATTTAGTGTGGATTCTGTAGCCTGTGCTCAAACTCCATTTTTCAAAGTCAATAGACCGGGCTATTTATTAAGAGCAAAATGAAGCAGTTTTTGCTTTTTATGTATGCAGACAACAATGAAAAGTCATGTATGGAATGTCAACAGGTCTTCCTTCCAGGAGACTGATCCAGAAGGGAAATAGCTGGATTTCTGCTTTCCTACAGTAAGTCTGCAATGTTTACATAGTCTGAAAGAACTGCAGTTGCCATAGAATAAGAAAACAGTTATTGATATCTTTCTTTCAATGTTGAGGTAAGATCTTACTGGAAAGATATTTATGAACTATAACATGGAAGAGGACTGTGTTAGAAACACAGTGTAAAATTCAATCTGGTTTTTTTTCTATTTTATTTCAAACAGTTACATTTTATAAAAATTTTGTGTATAGTGGATTTCATGTGCACAGGCCCTCATAAGAATGTCTAAAAATACCCCAATTTAGCACTCTGGACAAAACTGTAATAAGAAACTGTTATACAGATATAAAAAAGGAAGAACGTTTTCCTCAAGGGAGATGCAGATATGGAAGAAATTTGATCACATGGGTTAGTTCCTGAAATCACTCCTGCATGAGCGGTGTGGTTTGAAGAATCTTTACATTGCTGTGGCCCATATTTCCCCTGTTCTGTAGAAATGAAGGGAAAGATGTTTGGTTTTGAAGACTGGCCATTTCAAAATTCACATTTAGAGTTGGAGAGGTTGTTTTAGTCACAGTGTTAGGCTCCTACGACAGACATCTATTCTCAGACTACTGTTAGCTGGGATGTTTTCTGAATGGAAGAAAAAAATCTAGAGGGTCTTCAGTATTACGCCTGTGAAGGCACTTCTTACAAATGAAGAAGAAATGTTTGCATAGCTTCTCTTTAGTTTCAATATGTGCTCTTTAGAGCCTAGAAGTCCTCCACACTTTACTGTTGTAGATTTGTGGCATACCGGATGCTGTATTACATTTTAAAACCAGGCAGTAAATAGCTTTTTTCTAGACATTATTGTCTGTAAACCTCAAACCTGTGTGCAAAATACTTCCTCTTTTAAAATCTGAACTACTTTTCTTCCAACCCAAATGGAAAAATGGGAATCAGAGCACCTTCTGCAGCAGTCTACTGCATGCAGATGAAAGAAGTTATTCTTGCAAGGTTAGCCACGTAAGCTGTTAAGCCAAAGTTCAGGTAAAAAAAAGAGAAAACTGTAGTTGAACACAGTGACTTCACTATCTTCCCCTCCACTTCCCCTTCCCTTTAAAATGTTCTTTTTGTTTATTTGTTTCTCTTTGTTCTTAATGCGTCTGCACTGGATGATTTCATGCAACTTGATGTCATGCTGGCTGTAAAAAGACTACACCAACCTACTGATGAATTTTATTTAGAAGATAATTCATTTGTTTGACTGTCAAGTCAAGTTATATACTTATGGTAAAGAAAAACACTGAACTAGTCACAGGTGTTTGAAGTTACTATGCAATTCACCATGCTTTCAACTATCAGAACCTGTAATGTATGACTTATTTCTTTACTTACTTATCCAAAACTTAATTAGTATGTTTCCATTTTAGGCCCAAAAAAGAAAGCACAGGAGAACTGAGTGAGTCTGGAGCCTCTGTTGTCAAATATGGTCTTAAAGCAGAAAAAATCTTCATGCAGGTTCACTATTTGAAGGTGAGTGTTGTAAGCTGATTTGTATTGAAATTGCTTTATGAATATCATAAAGACTTCTGTCTTCTAGACATCAGCAAATTCATAGCTTCTGCCTTAATTTTTTTGCAGGGTTATTTTCTTTTACGATCTCTGGCAAGGACAATAGGAGAGGTCTCATACCTTGCATCTTTACGGAAATTTGTCATTAAGTTCCATGGGCAGCTTGTCCTTTCTCAGGTATTGTGCTTGGGCTTGTTCCTCACCTTTTGGAAAAACAAACTACCCAAACTTTTGGATTGGCTACCTAAATCATCACTTCTGGTTGTAGTGTAAAGGAAGGGGCAATTGTAATCTGGCAATATAGGTAAAACTCCTACCTGCTAGAGAGCAGAACATTTTTTTCACAGTGACGCTTGAATCAGACACCCTGCTAGTGTGTGATAATATAAACAACGAGGGATTTGTTTTTAACATGATACTCCAAAAGTTCAATGTTCATAGGTGCTGATGTTCTCAAAGATTGGGTCATTTACCATACTGGAATTGTCTCCTGTAATCTTTTAGCTTGTGGTTTTTGGTTGTGATCAGTCCGTCTTTTCCCTGATTCCTCTCTGTGTCTGAAAGAGAAGAAATTATACTTCTGAATTTATTTTCTTTCTCTTTGCATGCTGTTTCATTCAATGCTTCTAATTTCACCATACTTCTTACAAAGACAAAGCTAACTAGGGTTATAAGTAGAAATTTACTTCCCACTAGGTTTTTCTGTAAAAGTCATGGAACTACTGGCTCTTGTTTTGTTTTGATTTAGGAAATTACATTGCTCTCTGAGCCCAGAGTTCTAGGAATCCTGTCACTGGTGATGAATCCAGCTTGTGCAAATAGCACTGCAGCTTCTTGCTTCAGTAATGCTGTGAAAACAACCATTCATGGGGGTGTCTGTGACCCAGGTCACTGAACTCATCCTGGTAAAAAACAGGCCTGGAACAAAACCCGTGACACAACAAATATTTAGCATTGCTAGAAAAGCAGTGTGATGACAGTGAGGGGCAAGGCAAGAGCGAGGAAAAGGGGCATGAGTGACTTTCTGAAACCACCTTTTTTGCTGTAGTCTATCTTATGGTTGAAATCTTGATGGATATTCAGGACGGTGATAAATGTCTCCTTGAAACACAGAGTAAGGGCCTCTGATTTTGTGTAACTGGAGTCTTAACACTTGCTGTTTCTTTCAGACACAGTGATTTTTTGCTTGCATGCTTGCTGTTTGGAATCTCACTCTTACAGGGTGAGATGTATGCCCAGGGAGCTTACAAATAGCTTACAGACCTGTGATTTCTTTTGTGTGTCAAGGCACCCAGAAGTTAGGAGCAGCAGTTCTTAACACAGCAGTTCTGCCCTGCTTAGGAATGTTTGGGGTTTTAAGGGAGTTAACACTGCTGCAGCTGTTTCCTGTGCCGTGTTATTGAGACCGTGAGCATTTACATTTGGCATAGTGTGGAAAATGCCTGTGACTGTATGAGCCTAGTCTACATTAGGGTGTCCAAAATCATAAAAATGATGCTTCACTATTACACAGCTGGAAGAAAATTACAGAAAATTACAGAAGTCGTGAGTCTGCTAACAACAAGAAGAAGCCCAGTGTTTTAAGCTGGTGGTAAGAAAGGTGCTCAAATTTTGGTAAGAAAATGTTAGCTTGTTGCTCCTGGTTGATGTGGGGTGAGTTGTGTCAGAAGACTGCATGCTGCAAAATGTTCAGCAGATTGTACTACTAGCTATGGTAGCTAGCTAGCACATACACTAGAGACTTCTCCTGTTGTCTGGCTGTGAAATGCCAATTTGTAGCTTACTCCAGTCTCCTAAGATGAAATACTACACCCAGAAACATCCATTTCGGTTATTGGATAAAAAATTGCTCAGTGTTTTGTTATTGGATTATTCTTAGGCTACTTTTTATTTGGATATGTGCAATATGTCCATAACTATGTGCTTAATGTATGTAAAGATTAAAAAAAAAGGTACTTTCCTTCATTTGGAAATACCACCTGATATGGTAGAGAAAGAGTGTTATACGTTAAAACTTCTATTTTGCTTTTGTGCTTTTACCTTGTCTAAAATCAGCCTAAATCCAGCTCCTAGTGAAGTCATTGGGACGAGAATTTTAACATCATACTGGTTTTTGGTCACTAAAAATGCAAATAGGATAGAGGTATATCCAATTTAAATGCATCTTCTGTCTTTGTAAGAAATCTTTTAAGACAGTTTTTATGTTGGAGTCTGGTATAGGTAGATAAGGAATCACAGCAGGAATTGTAAATGTAGAAGCAATGAAGTCAAGTTAGTACAAAATTCCTTATTCAAGATCCTTCTTGAGCAAACATGCTGTCAGTGCTTAAATGAATAAAAGATTTAAAATAAATAGAGGTGCAAATGGTAAGTTTAAATATTACAGTGCTGTACTTTCACCTTGTCCAAAATAGCTGTAAAAGTTCCCAGGTTTAGGAATTGTGGGAATGAGGGAAAGTAAAATAGTGAAAAATTGCCCATGTTATGAATACTAGTCTTGTTTTCAGTGGTGTTTGTAGTAATTTTCCTAGATGGGAGCTGCAGGTGCAAGGAAATTACTTCAGATGTGAAACATTAATCAGTTTGCCTTTTTCCTTCATTTTGATTGCATACTCAGTATGTTTTTAATAGTAGCTTTATTTTAGTTGAGTTAGGAACAGATGAGTAAAGCAAATCTGGAATCTTTGCAAAGGATTTAAAAAAAATATTCCATTTTTCTTTTTATGAGAGGATTCACTTACTAATTGCTTTGAGTGTACATTTAAAATAATGATTGGAGTGGTTTTAACTATGAATAAACAGAAAGAAGTGCAAGTTGCTGGTACTCCTAACAGAGTTAAAGCTGTTGTTCCATTTCATCTTGAAATAAGAATACCTTGGAAACAGAATTGTTCACAGACTTTAATTTTTGTGTGGTTCTATCTGTTATAATGGGCAACAAATTGACTTTTGGCTAAAGCTAGTCAGTGGTTCCATCACCTGGGGCTTACACTGTTAAGCTGTCTGGCTCATGATTGCTGTCTGATAATAGAATATGTAGTGGAGGAGTCTTGCTTACTCTTGATAGGAATTTGTCGTCTTTGGAGGTGCAGTCTGGGATTGTCACCAAAAGCCAGGAAGATGTCTAGGGGGGGAATTGGAAATAAACAGGAACCTAGAAAGGTTGCTTATTATTTATTTTTCCCACCCAGAAGGGACAAATTAATATTTGTCGCTTAGTTATGTCATTTACAAACTGCATATTTTTTAGGAATAGCTTAACTTTGAGTAGATAATTCCTTCAAGGAACTGGATGTAAGTGTAGTCAAAGTTTATTTATTGCAAGTGAGTGTCCATTTGGATCCATCACTTCTAGTTATGACATCTCCACTGTTTTTTATGCACCCCATTATATTCCAGGCAGAGAATTTAAACAAAATTATCTGTTGGTTGTAGAGAACTTGAAATGTCTGGATTTGAGGTTTTCATATGAAGACATAATTTGTCTTTTAATATTGAGTGGTCTTTATTTGATATCAATATGTGTGATCAGGGAGACATACTTGCCTGATGATACTCCAAAACAGTTCAGGGGTAGAAACTTGCTGGCCCTTGCTCAGACAAAAATTGGAGTAGTGATAAAACATCTTTTGGCATGACGTAAGGTCTAACCCCACATATATCTAGTTGCTGCTTTAAGTAGCCTTAATTTCCGGTTACTTCTTTCAACCTACTTCTCACTTTTTGGGTCCTCCCTCTTTGCTTTTGACTCAGACACAGTACATGCATTAACAGTGCAAAGAAAATTTCTCCTTGATGTCAGATTCACAGTCTGTATCCAGATTTGATCTGCCCAGAAGAAGCCCAGTGTTAAAGCTGTGATTAAAGTTATCAGCCTCAGTCAGGACTATGGTGAGAGCAGACAAGAGTCACCAGGGAATTTAATTATGAGGGGCTAGCAGATCCTTAGCAAATGTGTTGAATTCATTTTTCCAACGGCTTTTTCAGCTTGGCCAGATGTCAGTAAAATTCCACAAACTGCAGAATAACAGTTTCTTTATATAGGGGAAAGTTGTTTTCTAGCCTCTGGGTATCTAGCCAAGCAAGAACAACAGCAGTACATAAGAAAGTGAGATTATTTAATCATATTAATATAAACCAGTTTGTTAATATTGCAGTAAGTACTGTGGTAGCGTTGTGGTTTCTAACTCATATAGTCTTTATGCCTTCATTGAAATACTTGCAACAAAGACAAAAAAGCAAACTGTAATTTGCCTTATGGTCTGATCCAGAATTTATTGATGATTACCATAGTCACCCACAAGTCTTTGCTTCAAAGCGTAAAATAACTAGAGCATCTTAAAGAAGCGGCATCAAATCTTAAAAACCCCCACATCATCCTCTGACTTTTCTCCTGGACACTTCTGAACCATTTCATCTGTGGAGGAAGAAAAATTAGCCTGCGAGTAAAATTTCACTCCAGATGGTTAAAATGGCAAAATTATAAACAACTGAAAAGTCAGACCTATAATGAGATGTGTCATGCAGACTTGATAATAGGCAAATGTTAAAAGCCATGCTAATATGAGGTAAGTGGTAGTTTGCTTTCCTACTCTGTTTTGGAGCATCAAAATAGGAAAAGTAAAATAAGATGTAATAGATTAATCCTAATTTTAAGAAGATGTGTAGAATGATAGTGCCTTATTCTTAACAGATATTTGGAAAAAGGAAGACAGCTTTAATTGCAAAGGAGATGCTTCATTTCATAGTATAGTATACAGATTATAAAACCATCCTAGTACCAGAGGTATCTTTAAGTGCACTGTGTGATTGATTATGAAAAGTGGAATTATGGAATCTAACCAGAGAATCTAGCTGCATTAATGTATACACAGTGCAAATAGTGTGAAGGATGACCACTTCAGGTTTACTATTCACACACTTTTGAAATAACTCTAACTATGATCTTTTCATATTCTTTATTTGCATGTAAGCTTACTCTGTATCTCCAGCAAAACTTCCACAAGTGGAAGGAGACAGAAATTCTCTGTTTATATACAGAATAATGTAATATTTACATACAGGAAAACTACAAGTAGTTGTATGAAATAAGGGGATTTCACACTTCATCATTATGTCTGCAATACACTGTGGTTGTGACAAAATGACTCCTGTCACGGTTAATGATGGCATTCTTGCCACAGCAACACTGAGCCCAGCACTGTGTAATTTTGTCATAAAACAATTTTGCAGCCACTGCAACACAGCCTGAATCTTACTTATAATCCAAAGAAGGAAGGCTTAACTGTGTTACCAGCAGTTTCAATTGTGCAATCAATCTTACTTTGAATCCCTAACAATGCCATACTCTGACAGAGAAACAGTATCTTCTGTTGACTGCTATGATGTGGTCCATAAATAAAAAGTTTCTGCCTTTTAGGAAACATTCTTCAAGACCTTACAGAGCAACAATTTACAATCAGAAGTCAGCCTGTACTTGTATACTGAAGTGGGGAACATTATTAGCCTATGAAACTTGTCTCCACAAAGATTAGTGTTAATAAAGCAGATGCATTGGTTTTATGAAACAGCATATAAATGAATAATTTATATTAATAAATCCTATTATTATGTGATTGTTCAAAGTAGTGTATTCTGTCAAAGTGATTGTCATTAAAATTAGGTTGTGTAGAACATAAGGTGCCAGAGAACCTTTTAGTGATGCCAGGTGTAACTTTCTTAAGAGGGCTTATCATACTGGTATAAGTGAGGATGATAGTAATGCTCTTCCATTGGCATTGCATCGTCTTTCTGAAACTATGAAAGAAATTCTAGCTACCTTTTATTCGAAGAATTTGCCCCTTAGGTGATGTGACTATCAGCAATATTGTGAATTTTTTCATGGAATGAGGAGTTGGTGTGATCTAATCAGGCATGTGCACTAAGGAAGAAAAAGCTTTATGCAGTTATGTAATTAAGGACAATGTGATAACATAAGCACAGTGAAGAGACTGTAAACACCCTTAAATTTGGTGTTTCTTAACTTTTGTATGTGAATCTGCACCCCTTAACAGTTTTAAATATAGTTTGTGTGTGTGTATTATAGATAAAATAAAAGTAGGAACGTGGGATTGTGTTAAAATAGTCAGCAGGCTTTTCAAGCCCATTTTCTTTCAATGTTGACACTTCTTGCTTGAGTGGGTTGCAAAACTGACAATATAATGTATATTGCATAAATAACAATATACATTATGTTGTCAGTATATCACCATAGTGGATATATAAACTTCTTTCTTATCATTCTGTTATCTGTAGTCTTTAATCTCCCACTAGCAGTGAAGACATAGGGTTATGGCTTCATAAACATACTAACTGTGCTCCTCTGTTCATTTTCCAGGATTTTCTTAGCATGCTATTGGAAGACATTCCTAAACAAAAAGGGTAAGTAAGAACTGGGCTAGAAAAGCCAAAGAAATATGTAGAAATAAGATTTTAATAGGTGCTAGCCAGAAATAGTAATAGTGCTAGCCTGAAGATTCCCATTACATATACACACAAAAAATTACAAGACTTGCCGTGGGTTTACTATACCATGCTCTCCCCAAACAGTGCCTTTAACTTGCACGTCAGGTCAGAGATGATGTCCTGTGTTCACTATGCAATCTGAAGTGCCAGGCATAGCTGCTGGCTCAAATTAACCTGTGATTCTCTTGCCAGCTGCTTTTGGCACATGGCACCCTACAGCAAGGATGCCAGCACTTCGCCATGACTCTTGGATACCAGAAAAGATGGATTTTTTCAAGAAATAGTCTGGTACCATCCCCTCCCTGTCATACATTGTGCCACATGAGGAAAGATGGAAAACATGAATGGAAATTGAACGTTAATTGTCTGGCATGTCCTTCAAAATCCTCCTATGTGTAACTGTGGCTGGTTGAAGATGATAGTCTTTAGCAGCACTTTGAGGCTGTCCCTGCTTACATGTTAGTTTGTTCTGTGCTGTTACAGACTGTGCTACAAATACAGATTCTTTTGTAGTGGAGCTTTACATGTCATAGTTTTTAAAAATTAGGTATTCACTTGAAAAGTATAACTTTGAAGGCCAGGATTCCAGAAGTGTTCATAACTCTGTGTGAGTGCTTTCAAGAAAAAAAAAGATTATATTCATAGAGCTCAAAAGTATTGAGTTTTTTAGTGAAGCACTTCTGTTCCTGATGGTTGAGGAACAGAGAAGCTAGTTACCATTGAGAAAATGTGTTTTGTGGCATCTCAGGTTTAATTTGGGTGCTTTTACATTCTCCAGTGATGTAGTGGATAATAACTCTCTCTATATAATTCAATATACTTTCTAGCCCAAATATAATTAGGTATATTATATGGAATAGATGTGAAAGTGATTTTTTTAATGGTATGATTATACATTGGCTTGTTAAAAAAACTTCTGTTTTCCTTCCTTTTAATTTTCACTTGTGTTTCTCTGAACTCCAAACCCAGTGCAAAATGTTGTTGCATAAGCATCCATTTTTCTGCCTAAAAACATACTTAAACTTTCAGTGACACTAATGCAAAAGAAATATGGCTCCATTTGTGATGCATCACATTCCAGAATGCATGAAAGAAATTTCAGATATATGGTAATTCATTTTACAGTCATTTATATAGCATATCTGAACTATCTATTGCCAAAATTACTTGGCAGATATCAGCAGCAATGCAAGGAATCTTGATATACAGAAGGCCTGTATTTCTTATCTGCTGGGAGGATGTTTTTTTCATTCTTGAGTGCATGTGGCTGGTACAGAAATACTCTGAGGTATTATTTACCTGAGGTAAAAGAAAAGGGAGGAAAGATAAAAATAAAGTATTTTTAGAGATCATCTGCTGATGAGTGCTTTTTTGCACAAAGTTTGATGTAGGAATGAAGTGCATTTCAATATTAGAGCAAAATTTCTTTGTAGCACAGAAAACCTCCCAGGCTTGTGCAATTCTACCAAGTAAAATTTAAATGTTTAAACTACGTACTTCAAACTTGACAAATATTAAACACTCTAATACACTGAAGTTTGTAATGGAAGCTGGTCTTAATCATTAAAAAAAAAAAAGAGAAGAAGTAAAGAGACATTTGTAGTAGGTAATCAAACCAAATCGTGCCCTCAGCTGTGACAACAGGGGCAAACTATTTAGCTAGTAATAGAGCTTGGGCTATGGGAGACTTTTGTAATGAGAACAGGATGAACACTGTCAGAAAACTTATCATGGAACAGTGTGGAAACTTTATGTAGTTATTACACTGTAGTAATGTAACTTTAGCTTTCTACTATTGGATAGAGACTGGATCTAAAAGATTCTCACCTTCAGGTACTTAATTCCTTTAGTTTTTATTCAAATGAGATTTTTTTTAGTACATTCCCAGTGATAAGTTGCTCCAAGATCCAGATGTAACTTTTTATTGATTTTTGCTGCCTTCTGTACTTGGAGGAGGAGAGTTTTATGCCTACTTTATAAGGCTACTTCACTTCCTGCTCTGACTCAATTATAATGGCATGTTAGCTGTAGGAATCCATGCTGTGAGGCAGGATCCTTCTGTTTCTGGACTGCAGCTGAATACTGACATCAGATAAGCTGAACAGTACCTTCTGGTCCTTTAGAATTTCTTAACTTGCCTTTAAGATGGATTATTTGTCTGAGTGAAGGACTAATGGAAAGAATGACAAACAAATATTGATCATTATCCCTCTCTGTTTACAAAGCCTTTTAAAATACTATGTGCACTGGCTGGAGTCTCATGTTATCTTGGCTTTTCTGTGGAAAATCTACAATACTTCCCACCTGTAAGTGAGGCATTTTATTTACTCATATAATTTGAAATTTTACTACATTGAAACAAACCAAACCAAACAAATAAAACACCAAGAAACCCCCCTCTTATGTATCTGTATATCAGAGTGCACTAGATTTGATAAAACTCCAGTGGCTCTATTCTCCCCAAGGCTTACACCCATAGTCTTTGCTTCAAGTTGATCCTTTCCACATCTGCCCAACATGTGAGCTGTGCAAAGAATCAGTGTTTACCTTTGTAACAGAGGGTTTCACCAGTCTTAGATAAATCAGAGTTGCTGCTTGTGCAGCTACTTTATGACTGCAAAATTTTTTTGAGCAGATCTGTTCTGCTCTTAGGGGTTTTCTGCTGGTATTTTTTATTTCATTTCATTCAGTAAACAAATCAACTAATAAGCTATGGTTTTAATAATACATGATAGACAAAGGAAGGCTTGTGTTATAGCTCTGCTATTTGTACTGTTAATAACCCAGGTTCACTAACCACATTCCTTGGATGTGTTCACAAATTGACAATTAAGTACTAAAATAATGCTGCAATTTCCAACTACTCAGCTATATAGGTGTATCTCTTTCTTTCACATTTGCTTTCTTTGATTCACATGCACATTGTTGTGAATATGGTGGTTTTGAATGAGACAAACAGCTGGTAGGCACCTAACTACTGAAGCAAATCAATGCAAAAAATTATTCCCAGTTGGTTTGATTCCTCAATTTCTTTTTTTTAATACGCCAAAATATATATGCTGGATAAAATCCAAAGAAAATTTATCTGCAGGAAGGTATGTCTAGTTGACAGAATCGTTACTCTAGTTTACATAATCATTAAAACACAATCTGTCATTGTGTTTTGATGTGCTCTAACTATGCCTCCATATTTAGCTGGACTAGATAACGTTGAAAAATACTGACTTGTATAAATGTATGATGAAGTAGATATGCTTGTTTAAGTATTTTCAGTTGGATATGGCAGACTTTTCTATCTTCCTTTACCCTAAAACAAAAGTTGCACACTCTCATGGTTTTTTTCTCCTTGATTTAGGCATTAAGTGGATTTATGTTAAAGTTTGTAGAGTACCTTAGAGCCTTAAGCAATAAAAACTTCATGTATAGCCATCTTTTATAATGTTAATTTTCAAATTATCACTAATGTTAGTATTTTACAGACTTCATTTTAAAATGTTGAATCTGTGTGTGATTTTAGGAGATCATTCCTAGGCTGCTTGGTTTATCATCTAAACAAATACACAAGGAATGATATAATGGATGTAATCACATTCTCATTTTACAGTAGGGAACTGTTGTACAAAGCAGTTGAAGAACCTTGGTCTTGTAAGAGTTAGAGTGCTAATCAACTCAACCTAGATCTCACTGTCCAATACAGAGCCTTAACCAGAAGGCCATTCAGGAATTCACACAAACACCAGATTTAAGTTCTTACAGATGCTTAACTGCAATGTAAGCAGGTGGTAAATGCCCTTAGTGAACTGCAGCCTCTACAAATATCAGGCTCTCTGTTCTTTCTCTAGGACATTTGTTTTGAGATGGCAGTCTGTTTGTGATAAATTTTTCGGGGTTATTTCTAAGGCAAACAATTTAGTAGAAGCATTTCCAATATCTTCGTAGCTCTTCAGTACTGACACTTAAGAGATTCCGAGTGGATCCTTGCAATAGTCTGTTCATTACTAAGGTATTTTAAAAAAATAGCAAATGCCTCTTAAACAAGTTGCTTTTTTTTGATAGGTGGCAACAAGAATATCCTAATTTGGAATTTTAAAAAAAGTGTGTGCAAGGACAAACAAAGAAGATTGCATATGGTCATATGACAGGTGTTTATCTGATACTGTAGGTGCTGCAGGCAGAGAAAAAGCAGTGTTATTGGTTTTGCCCTTGAGAAAAATGACAAAGTTTTAGGAGAGACTGAGAAGCTTTCTAGTGGTTTCTGCTTGGATTAGTGTGGTGTCAAAACAGTTCGATGCCCCTCAGTGTGATAAGCTCATTTCAAAGCCAGGTTTTGAAATTAAATAGAGGGTATATTAAACAATGGCTCTACATAGCAAATGTAACATAGATTATTTTGCAGAGATTTTTTTTCTCACACTATAGGTTTAGTTTCTGGAGATGGGGGGAAAAAAGGATTAGCTGACAAGGTGAGGCTGTGTTTCTTATCCCTTGGTAAGACAAATTAAATGTGCAACTAAGGGAATTTTCCCCAGCTCCTAGCTCTGCTTCAGCCTTAGAACACTAAGCTGTGTTGGGTTTAATTCATGCAGTAACAGATAACAAAAATTTTTATCCTGCTTATGCTTCTTGAGACAGAATAAATGGTACGATCCAAGTGATCTACCTTTGCCTATATAAAATTTTGGTGTCTGGTTTTATGCTAGTCCTGTATGCACCCTTTTTAGTAACAAGACAGAAATAAGAAATCAAGACCTTCATCTTTTTCTGGGGAAAGTAAATTGACTGACTGTTTGGAAATATTTCTCTTTATCTCTATTCCCAGTCAAGAGACCCAGCAAACTAACATAAGACTAGACACCAATTTTTGGAGCACTGTGGTAAGGTGAAGATAATTGTAGTCTGAGGGATATAGCAGTCAAATGTTCTAAATTTAATAAGCTTGCACAAATAACTAGGAACAAGTCTGGATGTTTAGTACTTTATTTTAATGTAGAACACCACATAAGCATCACATATATGTTCAATTTTCTGTAAAAAATCGATTTATATAGTGATCTAACACACACAATGGTAATTTCCTGAGAATTCAGAATCCTGGCTATGTAGAAATGCTTCTTCTTGACTGCTGTGATTATTTGAATCATATGATCAGTGAAAAATTTTTATTGGGTTGCTTGCCTTCCTGTTTCAGAGCTTGGAAATGGCTGTTCTTTTAATGAATGCTTTGTTGGTTGAATCAACATTACGTTACACGTGTGAAAGTAACTGCAAGCATTAGAATGAGTCTTGCCGAGGCATTATCATGCACAGGGCTATACACATTTGTTCTGATTCTCAGAATATTTGCATTCATTGAGGGCTTACTCAACTTCCTTTTTTCAGTACTCACGTGTGATTTTTTTATTATTATTATTATTTTATTTATTTATTTTTATTTGGCTTCCCTGCAAGTTGGGAAGTCTTCACCAGAGTTGAAGTAAATGCCACAAAAGCTGCCTACAAAAGTAAAAGTGCAACTATAATTTCTGAATCTGCACATACTTATGCGTGTGGTTATTTCAGTCTCACACAGCTTCATCATGACAAACTATTTCCTTTTGTTGGAGCTTCAAACTATTTTATGATTTCACTGTTAATTTTATCAGGATATAAAGAAAGTGCAGAAAAGACAAAACTAAAATATATTAGACACTTGGTAATTTTGAGAATTAATATCCATGAGTGCTTTTTAAATGCACAAAGTTTAAGAAAGTTTGTGTTTAATTTCATTTTAGTTAGTATTTTATCTTTACAGTTGGACTGCTTGTGTAATAAAATACTGGATTCAAATGTTTCGGTATAAATTTACTTGAGATTTTTTTCTGTGAAAGAAACAAAGATCCATGTAACAGGAAGCAGAGCACCCGTTCATACCTTACACGTTTCATAAGTGCAGCTTGCCACCTAACACTTTCTCTGTCAATCATTATAAGCACTGAATTTATGATTTGAGTTTTAAGTACACAAAATCTGATCTACCTTTAATTTGCTCATAGGACCTCTGATGGTTTTATTCATTAAAAAAACTGAGAATGTTGTACCACTGCAGAACAACTAATACCTGAATTTAGGGTGTTTGCCTAGCTTCTAAAGCGTTATTTTCCACATGAAAAAATATGATATTTTTTTGCATATCTTCTAATTTTTTTTTTTTTTAAAGGTCTGGGTTAACTGTAGAAAATATTTTCCAGAACTGGCTGGATACTTCTGGAATACCAAAGGTAGGTAAAAAATACCAGGTCACAGTTCTTTCTGGAGTCTTGATTTTCTCATTACATTATATGTTTTTTAAATCACTACTTTAACTTATAACAGGTATGATTTTAAATAAACAGTTTTGATGATGGCTACTTTCCACACCTTTATATGCCTTTAGCTTTTACCAGTTGCAGGATTTTTCTTCTATAACTGTCTCAACAAACCTGCCAAAAGGCAAATCTTACATGATTTATCCTATAAATTAATATCGTAGTCATATGAAATTATACTTTACAGTGTAATGATGGAGTCTACTAAATGTAAAGAGCATTGTTCGCAGTTGTCAGAATATGAATTACTTGAAAGCATTACTGACAGTAGTAATTAAATGTTAAATTATTTGTGCTTTGTTAACTTGTGAACTTGTGAACTGTGTGCCTTCCTTATGAATCTGCTGCATAGATAACATCTATTATTGGTGTTCCAGCATTGAGACTGAGCTTTGTTTTCTGCTTTTAATACTAAAAGGTTTTAATATTCATATTTTAAATTCTGTGAACTGAAAATGCTTAGTTATGTCTGTCCTATGTGAAGTCTCTGATTATTCACTTTGGAGCAAAACTGGGATGAGATAACAAATGATATCTGTACATTAATCTTCGTAAAACCCAATTTTATACAAAGTAATTTTTTAGCATACACTTGGGACTCAGTTTCTAACTGATTTCCCCTAAGCAGGCATCCCATAGGTTGCGTGTGATTTATCCTGCCTAGTGCTTGAATTTGTTTCCACTTGCATTAGTATTTAAAAAAACCACCAACTTTTAAAAGTTAGAACGTTAAGTTCTGGTTTGCATGTGCAAAAGTGTGGATACTTAGGCAGCATGACTGAGTGAGCATGTTTGCAGGTAGAATTGACAAAATAACTGGAGAGCTCATTACAATAGACAGTGGTCAGAGAACCTGATCTGTACCCAGACACTATGGTTGAGCTCTTCCCTTGACAGCTTGACAGATGTGCATGTCCACTGATCCCTATATGCTGTAGAAGGCTTTTGGGAAAGATTTACCCTGAGATCAAAACGTTTCGAGACTAGTATTTGAATATGCTGTAAAATCAAGGCGGAGTTTGTTTTTTGGTGTAACGTTATTGAAAATAAAATTAACTTTAATTAGAAGGAAGGAAAGGAAGGGACAGTGAGTATCATCATACATCTTGATGCTCAGTCATTTCCTAGAAGAGGACCTTGATTTTAATTCTATGTTCGACCAAGGTTTTGTTTTTGGTAAAAAAATTGCACTCATCAAACAGCTGATTCAAGTATATATGGGAAATTGATGTTGCATAGCTGTAGCTGTAAGAGGCTGAGCTGGCTTCTGAAATATAAGAGTTTTCTTGCATTTTATTTACACATATCTTTTTAAGGATGTGCTTTATTAATGTCTGACAATCAACTCTAAAATCACAAATAAGGAACATAGGAGCAAACTAAAGAATTGGAAATGGTTTTAGTTAATGTAAAAACTAAACTCTCTTTTCCTGAGTACCATAAGTTGCTCAGAATGAATAGCGAGTAGTTTCATTATACCCTGCAAGTATCTGTGGCTTGTGTAAACAAAATGTGTATCAAAAATATTTCCACACCCAGCAGGTTTGTTAAGTTGTTTTAAATTTTCTTTAATGACTACAGAGATTTCCCTGGTAATTTGGCTGTTCTGTATAGAAAAATTCAACAGGAATTTTGCTAATTTAGCATTCTACTTCTGAGCATCAACATGCTGACCTCTACTCTCTCTCTCTCTCTCTCTCTGTCTCTCTCTTCCCTCAATAATATTGTTGATCATAAAAGCATAGATGGTTTGGGTTGGAAGGGACATTAAAGATCCAGTTCCAACCCTGCTGCCATGGACAGGGACACCTTTCACTAGACCAGGTTGCTCAGAGCTCCATCCAGCCTGGCCTTGAGCACTTCCAGGGATGGAGCATACACAGCTTTGCTGGGAAACCTGTTTCAGTGCCTCACCATCCTCACAGTAAAGAACTTTCTTCTAATATCTGACCTAAACCTACTGTCTCAGTTTGAATCCATTCTCTCTTTTCCTGTCACTACCCGCTCTGTAAAACGCCTCTCTCCATTTTTCTTGTAGGCTCCCTTCATGTACTGGAGGGCTGCAGTTAGGTCACCCTTTCTCTTTTCCAGGCTGAACAAACCCAATTCTCTCAGTCTTTTGTCACAGGAGAGGTGCTCCATCCCTCTAATCATCTCGATGACACTCCTCTGGACTCACCCCAACAGGTCCATGTCCTTCCTGTGCTGGGCACCCCAGAGCTGGATGCAGTGTTCCAGGTGGGGTCTCACCAGAGCAGAGCAGAGGGGCAGAATCCCCTCCCTCGCCCTGCTGCCCACGCTGCTTTGGATGCACCCCAGGACACGTTTGGCTGTCTGGGCTGCAAGTGCTCATTGCTGGGTCATGTCCAGCCTCTCATCCCCAGCACCCCCAAGTCCTTTTTGCAGGGCTGCTCTTGATCTGATCATCCCCAGCCTGTGCTGGTACCAGGAGCTGCCCCAACCCAGGTGCAGCACCTTGCACTTGGTCTTGTTAAACCTCATGAGATTCCCAAGGACCCACTTCTCCAGCTTGTCCAGGTCCCTCTGGATGGCATCCTGTCCTTCAGGTGTCAACAGCACCACTCAGCTTGGTGTCATCTGCAAATTTCCTGAGGGTGCTCTTGATCCTTATGTCTATGTCAATAATGAAGATAGTAAATAACCTAAGTCCTAGTACAGACCCCAGGGGACCCCAGTTGTCACTGATGTCCATTGGCACTCTGAGCCATTGCCCACTATCCTCTGGATGCAACTGGCCAATCACTTTCTTATCCATCTAACAGTCCACCCATCAATTCCCTTCCTCTCCAATTTAGAGAGAAGGATGTTGTGGGGAACTGTGTCAAAGGCTTTACAGAAGTCCAGATAAATGACATCTG
The DNA here is from genome assembly GCA_013397755.1 of Cnemophilus loriae. Lineage (NCBI taxonomy): Eukaryota > Metazoa > Chordata > Aves > Passeriformes > Corvidae > Cnemophilus > Cnemophilus loriae. The sequence continues at coordinate 9,601 of VZTF01002836.1, read as the reverse complement.
TAGCCCTTCCCTTGTCCACTGATGGAGTCATTCCATCATAGAAGGCCACTTGGTTGGTCAGGCAGGACTTGCCCTTGGTGAGGTTCTGCTGGGTGTCTCAGATCACTTCCCTGTCCCCCATGATCTTCCCAGGCACTGAGGTGATGCTGACAGGTCAGTAGTTCCCAGGGTCCTCTTTCTTACCCTTTTAAAAGATGATTTATACTTGTCGCCTTCATCACTTGTCAGGCTCCTATGGGAACCAACTTTCACTTTATTGAAAGAACTGGAGTTGCTGTCATTCAGTGAATAGGAAACCTTATTTCCTTTGTGCTTTATTAAATCATTAGAGGAGCCTTTATTCCTGAAATTCAGACTATAGAGGTTGCTTAGTAGCTCTCAATATATTAGTATTTATAGTGTAAGATATACTATAAGTATATATAGTGTATGATTACAGAACTGTAGTCATACTTACAGAACTGTACTGACTACAGAACTGTAAATCTACTTGTGTGGTTTACAGGACCTGATATTGAAATCCCCTTTAAAAGTATTTAGATTATTTCAGCAAACTAATAACCTGGCTAATATGATGAATCTATGTGAAGGCACATAAGAGCACATCTTACATGCAGATGAACTACCTGCATTATAAATAGCAGCCCAGGAATGCCACAGAATTTAGTTTCTCTCATATGGTTTACTAGGTGAGTGGACTCTAGAGCGTGTTCACAGGAAGGTTTCTGGGCTCCTTTGGGCACAGTCATACCACAGAGCCAGTCTGTCAGTGTGAGCAGGATGAGATACAAAGTATCCACTACAAGTGACGACCTTCTTTCAGTACTGGAGCAACTGAAGAGCGGCTGGTGGATGTCTGCTTCAAAGATGTCCCAAAGACACAGAAGAAGCAGCCTGCACCCAACATGCAAGATCCAACAACTTTCTGCTTATAACCCTTGTTACACTGATTCTGGAGTCCTATAGCATGACAGTTAAAGTCACTCTTAATACTGCAGCCCTTACTATGAGAAATTACTTGACTGAGCATTTAAACATTTTAAATTACAAATACTAAGACTTCACTGCATTTGCAGAGGAAACTTCCTTACTGGAGAGACTATACTCTGTAATGGGATTGGGAAATGTGCATCATGCTGTTCTTAAGTCCCAACATGATTCCTTTATATCTCTCTCATATAAGAATTTTTGTATTTCATACTTGATGTGGTGTTTCTGTGTTTTTATTTCCATGTTTTGGTGCATTTTGGACAGGAAATTCATGTCATTCACTGAGTATAAAGAAAATTCACCTCAAGTGGTTAATTTACAGCATTACCTATCAAGGTGCTTTCAAGAATTTTCTTCTGTGTTTATATTCAACTATATCCCCTCTATGCAACTGGTACTCTTTAAAATTCAGTAACAAAACGGTCAGTTAAAAACAGAGTTCTTAGCCCACCCCGTAGTTCACTATCTTCACAACGATGTCTAGCTTAAGGACACTGTAAGAGTACTTGTGCAAAAGACGGATAAGGGTAAGTACTTTCCACACCCCAGACTGTTGAAGCAATGTTACCATCTTCCTTGCAGTACAGGAATCTTGTATTCTTTACATTTTGTATTCTTTACGGTCATATGTCATGTCATCTGTCTGACTGATGATCCTGTACTCCTTTACCTGTTCTTTGTTATATTTGCCATTCCAAGTCCTGTCTCTAACTCTGTCCAGAGAACTGTAGATATTTAGATATAGATATACATATATATATATATAAATATATATACCCCATTATACTTGCAGCTTAAAACTATTGAAACTTTAACATTTGTCAATTTCTATTACTGTTTCACTCTGGAAAAGTTATCTGGTCTTTTCTAAATACTAGGCTAGTTTCCAGGCTCAGGCATATACCAGCAGTAATGAAGAATATCTTGATGTAAGGGAGTCATACGAATAAATAAAACCAGAATTTGGCTTGCTGCCATGAAAAAATAATTCTGCATGCCAACTAACGTTTCCAATTTGTTATTTTCTAAAGAATTAAAGATTAATGTTATAAAAAAGAAAGTGTGGTTATAACCTGGCCAATTCTTTCTTACACGGAAGAGTGCCACTGCACAATGGTTGGTTTCAGGCTTGCTGAGCAGGGTTTTCTCACATACAAAACAATAAGGAATATAAAAGATGAAAAGAAGGCATTTCTCAAATACAAGCTTTCGTGAGGGTTTCTTCCTGCAGACACATCATGGTGGTGTTAAATAAGGTGAAGCATATTGCGTGGTTGAAAATACCTTTTATCAATCTTCAGTATGTGCTTCTGTCTCAGCAGTGACTCACTGGAGGATTATAGCAACTTTTCATCATGTGCGAATAGTAATGACTTAATACCACTAACTTCAGACAATGAGTTAAGCTGGCAAGGAGTAGAATCAGAAGAAATAGCTTTAGAACTGGAAAACACCTATGAAATCACAGTAGTCCACTTCATACCTGCTCATGATGATTTGTTTTCCTAAGTACAGTTCTATTGTTTCTTTCAGTATATGTGGTATTTAACCAGAATTTGAGGCTAAAAGGCCATATACTTCTCTAGGAAAATTTTCTCAGCTCTGCAAAAACTTGTCTTTGTTTTATATTGCCCAGTTACTATTACCTGATTTTTTTATTCTACTCGAGGTAATTAACCTTTTTAAAATAAGCTTAAAATCCTTCCCCCTTTATGAACTCTGTTGTATACTGTTTGACAAGTAGATCAATAAACATTAGGTAGTCTCTGCATTGCATAAATTTCTAAATGTGTTTCTTAAACTCAGAAAACCCAGTTTTCATCACTTTTTCTTTTGCTTCTGAAATGGCATTATGTCATAACATGCTATTATTTACTGGTACATTTCCTATATTGATTCTTTCTTGCCTGTGTATTTCAGTTGGTATCTTGTGTAATGAAAATGGTCTTCTCTACATTCACTCTCCAGTTCAAAAAAAAAAAAAGGTGGAAAAGAAAAGAAGAAGAATGGTTGACCTCCTCCTTCGTGATTTTTAGTTTCCAATACATCCTACACTCTAACCTACAAGTCTCAGTATCACAGAATGGGTCAGGTTGGAAGGGACCACAGTCGGTCACCTGGTCCAGCCTCCCTGCTCAAGCAGGGTCATCCTAGAGCACATTCCACAGGATTGCATCCAGGCAGTTCTTGAATATCTCCAGTGAGAGAGTCTCCACAACCTTTCTGGGCAGCCTGTTCCAGTGTTTGGTCATCCACACAGGAAAGAAGTTCTTCCTTGTGTTCCTGAACATCAGTTTGTACCCATTGCCGCTTCTGCTATTGCTCGGCACCACCAAGGAGAGCCTGGATCCATCCTCTTGGCACCTCCCCCTTCAGATACTCACAGACAATGATGAGGACTCTTCTGTTGTCTCATCTTGAGACTGAACAGGCCCAGCTCCCTCAGCCTTTCCTCATAAGTGAGATGTTCCAATTCCCTACTCACCTTCTTAGCCGTCCTCTGGGGACACTCCAGGAGCTCCATCTCTCCCTTGTCCTGAGGAGCCCAGAACTGAACACAGCACTCCAGATGTGCCTCACCAGGGCTGAGAATAGGGGCAGGATCACCTCCTCTGACATGCTGGCAATGCTCTTCCTAATGCACCCCAGGACACTATTGGCCTTCTTGGCCACCAGGACATACTGCTGGATCATGGACAGCTTGTTGTCCACCAGGACCCCCAGGTCCTTCTCCGCAGAGCTGCTTTCCAGCAGGTTGATCATCTGAGGTTATTACTCCCCAGGTGCAGTAGCATTTGAATTTGCAGGCCCTGAATTTGCCTTTACTGACTTTCAAGATGGTTTATCTGTGCCCATCTCTCCACCCTGTTGAGGCCCTTCTGACAGGCTACGCAGCCCTCTGAGGTATCGGCCACTGCTCCCAAATTTGTGCTGTCAGTGACCTACTGAGGAGGCATCTGTCCCTCGTCTGATGTCTTTTGTCTCTGTCACTGCTGAACAAGTTAAACCACACTGGCCCCAGTATTGACCCTTGGGGGACACCCCTAGTGGCAGGCTCCCAACTAGGCTCTGTGACAACACAACCCTCTGGGATCTGCCATTCAGCCAGTTCTTGGTCCACCTCGCTGTCCACTCATTTAGTCTGCACTTCCTGAGCTTGCTGGTGAGGATGTTATGGCAAATGGTGGCTAAAGCCTTGCTGAAGTCCAGGAAGACAACAACCACTGCTCTTCTCTTATCCATCCAGGTAGTTGTCCCATCACAGAAAGCAATCAGGTTGCTTAGGCATGATTTTCCTTATGTCATGTGATCAAATAGCTTCCACCTTTAGCATAAACACCCGAAGTATCGCCTCACAATTATGAAAAATTGTAAGAGGTGATAGCACTGCTGTATCCTTCTCCTAGTCCCTTTTGTTATTTTATCCTCCTATTGAAGTTTAATTCTTATCCACTCTTGCACCTTAAACAGTATTTTCTGATTAAGGTAGGTATTGCCAACAGGTATTTCAGAGTATGTACAGCTCTTAGTGTATCTTGCGAGGCTGCCACACCATGTTTTCTAATCTTGAATGAACACTAACTTACAGCTTCCTGTTACAGCAGTAAAAATTTTGCCACTCATTTTTTGCCAATTCTTTTCTCCTATCTGCACTGCTTTTTGTAACTGTGATAAAGCAGTAGTTTAAGTTCCATATAGTAATGGACTTATTTATAAACCATCAACATGTTTGGAAATACACAGTCAAAATAAATCTTCTGGGGGTGAATATTAATTTATTAATAGTACTTATGGTTTTGTGTGTAAATGGTTAAATCTTGGATTTGAGCAACCTGGTCTAGTGGAATGTGCCCATACCCATGGCAGGTGAGTTAGGACTATATGGTCTTTAAGGTCCCTTTCAATCTACACCATTCTGTGATTCCATGGTTGTCCTATTTGAAGAAATGGATTGCAAAGGAAACTCATAGCAAAACTATTTAAAAATTTGAACTGAAATGTAATTTTTGAAGAGTTCTAAATCAATGCAAGTAGAGTAATTCTGTGGTTTTATAAATTTTAGGAGGACGTTATAGCAGCAGTTCAAGTACTTAATATGACTTCTGATAAAGCAACTTGTTGTTAAGAAGGGCCCTGGCTTTTGCCCCAGTTATTAGCTTTACAGATTTCCTGTTTCCTTTTACTATGACAAAAGTACAGGTGAAGGGATAGCTCTACATGAAAATGCTTCACAGGGTAGCAGTTATGGTCAATAACTAACAAACCAACCACATTAAAATATTTTTTAAAAGAATACTCTTACTAAACTCTTGAATTAACTTTAGCAGTTGTTTACTGAAGTTTTACAGGGGGTACCCAAACATTTTTCTTGCATTAAAATCACTCTTATTGGAGTGTAAGTTAAAGCTATGGATTGTTAACACTTGCTATTTCTTGTTATTGTTAGTTATGCCTTGTCTTGCAATTTTTCTTTCTGGATATACATAGTAATATAATACATATTGGTGGATGGCAACGTTGGAACCAAGTACGCAAATGAAATGCTCATTCTTTGTTGAGATACACTAAATTAGTAGGCATTGGCAGTGAGAATGATCTGTTAAGTACAAAAATCTCATTCAAGCATGAATGATTTGGAGAAAAAATAGTGAAGGGATATAATTTTCTTCCATACTTAACAGAGTTCAGTAGTGAAACTTTTAGATTAGTTTCAAAACTGGTGTTAAATATTAGTCCCAAGAACAAAATGTTGCTGTTTAAATCTTGAAGTTTGAGGCTTACTCGTTGATTAGTTTTTTGATCTGAAGATAAGAGATTTTTGTATTTTACTATCACTGCAGAGAATATAACTGCTTCAACTGATAGCTGAATTCTATGTGAGAAATAATCTGAAGAAAGCATAGCTGCTGTCTTAAGATATGTACTTACTCTTGAACATGGAAACCACGCTTTGAATAGTAGGCATTTCCCCTCAAGAAAGTTGGTTTCTTGGGTTTTTTTTTTTTATGTTAGCAAGGTTGCAGATTGGAAGAGGAAAAATCTTTCCAGGGTTCTTAAAAATTTAAATGAGCATAGGTCAACAATATAAATTCTTTAATGTCTTCTGTAATAACAAGCACAATAAGAAAGTTCTTGAATATGAATCACCAGTGCTGAGGTTTTTCTGAAATTATCAGTTGTACTGACAACATTGCATGCCATATTCTTAGAAGGGATTTGTGAAAATATAAAACCATAATGAAACAACGTGTATGGTACTACAGCATGCGTAAAAGTCAGATGAACCATGAAGATAAGCAAATCAAGAGAAACTTTGTCTTTATGTTTTTGACTCTTTGAAAAATGCTTTAGATAAAGACTATCCACTTGAAAGGTTTTCCAGATAGACCATAGTATACAGAGAATTTGGTATTTTGTTTGTAATAAGCTATCAAAAAAGTTGTAAGGTCAGTTATTATTTAAATAGATTCTCTGTTGATCTAAAGAGGGTTACTGGCATAAAATGGCCTTGTAATTTAGCTTAGCAATTCCTATTAATTGCACTTAAGATATGCTAAATGAGACACAACAGTGGTGTATTTTAGTTTGTAGAATAGTTTGAAAAGTTCAAGAAAATTGCTTATATAAAAAAATAGATCATTAAAGATCAGTAAAGACCCAAATTTATTACAGAGCGCTTCAAGTTCAGCCATGGTTTAGTCTTGTTATAATTTTAGGGTTTGATGTAGGTTCTTCTGCATTGCATATGATTGCTGATTTAGAGAAAACCACAGACATTCAAGATCCAGCAAGCATTGTTACACAGTATTTTGTGATCACATTCTAAAACTAGGTAACATGCTGCCTCAGATGACATGCTCATGTAGCACTGAGTAACTTGGTGTCTAGGCTGAATGTAAATGGTAATTTTTAAAATTTAGATTTGAATGCATTGGCCATAACATTTTAGTGCCTCTGTTGTTCTAATTTCTAAAAGGGAACTTTAAAACAGGGGTTTAGGGGTCTTAATTCATTAATTAAATAATTAAGAAAAAAAATGATTATGAGATTCTCAGCTGGAACCATGAGTCTACATTAAGGATGAGAAGGACGCTTTACTTGTTTTAGTTTAATGACTTACTGAAACACTGGCTTGCCTCTCCAGTTAAAAGCTAGACTTTCACAAGTGTCCTTCTGTTTTTCTTCAGACTACCTTTCAGTACCATGCAGCTCAGAAGTAAAGTACTTGTAGTAGTACAGTAAATCTGCCTAAGTTCAAGAAGTTGAAGTGCATTTGAAACAAATGTTCAGTTTCTGAAATAATTGTGGACTGGATTCCATGTGTTTGTTCATTAGAATGTCTCTTAAGTTTAATAAATCTCAAGCAGTCATTTTCATTCCCTTTTCCTATTAACTGCACTGATGAACACAAAAGCTGTGTTATGTGCAAAATGACTGAGCTTATCCATTCTAGAAAGGAGTTATGTTTGGTATCTAAAGAACAATAACAGTTTGCTGCCTGACTGATCAATGCTGGATCAAGTTCACATTCCCAAGCTCCCACTCTCCCACCTACGTACACAGGAGGTGGAAACAGAGCAAAGAGAGCTAGGACAGGCCCTCTTTTACACAGAAATGTTGAACTTAGATTTGCCTAATAAGGACACAGCTGGGCTTGCATAGCAATAAACATAGGTTTTAATTATTGCTTGTGAAAACATCCGAAGAAAAGCAAAGAATTTAGCACCAATTAATTTTTAGCTTGCTCATAATTTTCTTTACTCAATGGAAACAAACCATAAAGGTTTAAAATATTTTTCATGCTAATTTTTACAGAAAATTTTTCTGTATTAGTATATAATTAGGAAAGAGTAGCCTTTGAGATATCTGAAAGCTCTCCAGTTTAAAGTTCCTTATAAGTAATCTTAGTGAATTGGAACCAGGGTATGAAATAACAAGAAGTCAAATGCTACTCTAGGAAACAGTATTTGAGATCTTTTCAGTTCAGAAGGGTAAAGAATTGGGCCTGAAACTGAGGTAAAAATCTTATGTGACAGGAACAAGTTGCCATATACCCTTCACAGTGGTATATGGTTTTTAAAAGAACACACATTTTACTTCCTGGAAATTTTTCCTGTTTTCTAGGCTTTTAAAAAAACTTGTTTGTGACTGGAAGGAATGAATACGTGGGGAAGATGTATTGCAACACATACTCTGTATCTGAAATCCATGCAGCCCTCTGTGTGCTGACCTAAAAAACTGTGACCTGTGGGTTCATGTAGTGGTTCAGTCAGAAACTCAAAGTGATCCTGAGGGTTCAAATGCTGCTGCTGTATTTCCAGCTGGCTAGACTTGAGGATGGAAGTTCTTGCTTTTGAGCCCTATGCTTTTTTTCAGACATTCTGCAGAAATGTTGAGCTACTGAAGTACTTCTTGAGAGCAGATGGTAACTAAGTTTGTGTAAGTCTTCATTCCATCTCCGTCAGTTCACTGTCTTTCAAACAAGTCAGTAGGAGCAATGCTGAGATATTTCCCAGTTTATAGTACCTTCCTTATCTCCTTTTGACTTAGCAATGCTCTAGAATCAGACTGAAGACATAGATGTTGATCACCTTCTCTTTAATCATGGAAAATAAGTGATTTTTCTAAAACTTACTCCATCTCCATAAAGAAGGAATGCTTTATCTATTCTGTCTACTCCCTTCTAAGGTCAAAGAGGAATTTAAATGCTAAAATGAGAATGTCTGGAGAAAGATAGGTTTGAAAAGTCTATTGGCTGACAGAGCTAGTATATGTCATGGTTCAGTTTATGGTTAATTGTCCTTAACATATGGGTTAACAGTATATCATGGCCAGAGGGCTAAAGAACATTTGCTTTGAATACGTTTCTTTAGTAAAGCTGTCAGAAGTATTTTTGATTGCTTCAAGGGATCAGTAAAACTCAAATTTCAGTACCTCTGGAAGGTGTATTTTATTTCTTCAACAAGAATTTCAACAAACAAGTGAGGTTGTATCTAGTAACATCCGGGTCTTAGCCACATACTCTCCCAGCTACTGCAAAAAATTAACTCTGGCTTGGCTGAAACTAGGACATTATCCACCCCTTATTCTTTACCATTTATATCATGCCCAGATCCTACACCTTCCAACTATATACATATACATAAGCACAGGTATCATTTCCGTAGTCAAAGGCCATTCCTCCAAGTTGTCTATTGAGTTCATTTAGTCCATAACTGTGGGTTCTGTCTATCCTAGATGTCTTCCGGGGCAGGAGAGCTGGTGTGCTGCCGGGGTTGCAGTCTCCATCAGGAGCCCATGGCTGCTGGAGCAGTCCATTGGTCCTACTCGTTGTCCATGGCAGTTCTGGCATACAATGGCAGTATCATTCATCAACCAATACTCTACAATTGAACATTACAGGCTCTTCTCACCGAAAAATCAAATCCCCTTGAGGTACACATCATGTTTCCCGGTCCCTCTGCATTACCCACCAAGTGCACTCAGGTTCTTGAGCAAAAATAATCCCAAGGATGGATTTGTCTTTGCTTGAGGCAGGACTACTCCAAACTGTATTCCCTAAAACTTTTCTTGTATGCATTATGGGGACTTTATCCCCTTCTGTGGTACA
>VZTF01002835.1:720129-796178 GCA_013397755.1 Cnemophilus loriae | reverse complement strand
GCCCGTGGGTGCTCCTCGGGGCGGTCGCCGGGAAATGGAAAGATCTCGGTGGTGATTGGCCGTGGAAAGCCAGCAGCCAGTACACCTGCAAAAGAGTCGAGGGAAAAGAAGTGAATTTACCGTGGTTACTGTGCGCGTTGACACATTGAAAAAGGGGCGTTTCGCTCTCTCACACGTGCGCAGACCCTTTCGTTTTTCTTTTTTTCAAGACCACCGATCCAGTTGCCCTGAATCTGTATATGATAATTCACAATAATCACAACACCTCCATCATCTTACATGTAGTTTGTTTAATTTGTATCCATTATTATGACATCTAACTAGTCCCCAATATTTATTTCTCATCGTAGCAGTTTGAAGAGAGGTGGAAGTGCTACCATCCCCATGCCACAGGTGGGAAGTTAAGGCACAGGCATATTAAATGCCAAGTCTGTAGCCACACAATATGTGGGACAGGTCGAAGATATCAACCCAAAATCATGTACTGAAGTACTCTACTCCTCTGTCTGTTAATAGTTTTGCATATAGCAATAAAGAAGTTTAATGTGTTTATTTGTAAAAAAATTAACTCCAAAGCCACAAACATTATCAAAATACATCCATTTTGAATTTCATTTCTAGATTCTTGTTGCTGTAATTCGAGTTCAATGCATGATCTCAGGTAGTACATCAAAATAATGGTAAGACAACTTGAATGTCAACACCTGGTTTGCGCACAGCAGACAGAAGGAATAGCAGTGAGAATCTAGAAGACAGTAACATGTTCTTATGTACACGAGATATACTCCCTGTGCACAGCACACCTCTGAAACATAACTGCAGCGGCAGAAACTCAAGGAAGATGTCACTGATATTTTATTCAGAAACTTCTGACCACATCCCAGTTCTAATCTTCTGGCTCTTTGTCTTCAGAAGGTTATCACCTGAAGTCTCATTTCTTTGTTTTTATTCTCTTGTCCAGAGCAATTTGTTAAGCACAGAGCAATTTCTCATCAGATATCTCTAAAGTACTTCCTCTTAAACCAATCTGTCTGCAGTTCTCAGTATAGCCAAGAAACCACGTACCTTCAGAAGTATTCTAGATGTGTCTGCAGGCAGCCAAACCAGTAAGCCTAGAGCTGAAATTGCTTAAAAAAGTCAAACCACAAAACCCAAACAAAAAACCAACACGAAATTTAGTTCACTACTATCTTTGTTTGTACAGTAGTGTGAAGGGGTGGGTGAAGGACCAGTGGTGTCTTGAGAGGCTAATGCCGAGTACAAATAAGCTACTAGATGACTAAAAGCTAAAGAACAGGTTTTAAGAAAAAGCCAAACTGTTTTTCAGCTTTATAAAACAGTTCCTTTCTCTTTTATAATCCACTATAAGGATCTAAACATGATCAGTGTATCCCACAGGGCATGGCATGAATAACCTGAAACATATGAAGATTTATTACAGTAAGGATAGTGCATCACTATGAATGATATAACTGTTACAATACTATAGGTGTGAGTAACTTAAAAGTATATAATGTAAGTGTGATATGATCTTATATTATTCTCTGCTAATCCACTTCACTTTCGGTTATGTGGGGGTTTGTTTGATCCTTTTTTATATTACCTGATCTTAATATTTTATTCTACTTAGAAAAGTGGAAATAGTTGGCGATTGCTGATTCTATAAATAGAGCACCCTATGAAAATAATAGAAGAGTTAAGGAAATTCAAATCTTCAGTGTTGCTGGGGAGATATCCATCTTCTCTCATCACAATCATAAAGGCGCAGCTATTTTGTCTTTAAATGTTTCAGCTTAGAGTAAGTACATAGTTCTCATGCACTGAGAGTGATTTATCTGGGAAAGAGAAACTAAAGCCTAAACCAAGGCCTAGTTGAAAGATGTGCACCAATGGGACTAAATAGACATGATTATCATTCCAGAGAGGCACCTTGTCTTTTCTCATTCTTAAATGGCACTGAGGTGTGGGGACTGGCACAATGCCCAAGTATTAGGACAGAGGCAGTTTTAGTATCTGAAATTTATGTACAAAATACCTATCAGATTACAGTGCAAAAAGAAACATAAGAGCTATGTGTGGTATATGGTAAGCTGACATTTGAATGACATCAGTGACGCTCTGAAAATTTTGCAATGGAAAGCAGGACATGTTTTCCTTGCTTTCTTTTGTGATTGTTACTTTATTATTACTAGCTGTTGCTAATTATCAGATACCTACATAACTTGTTTCAATACCTGCAACCTAATTTAAGGAATGAGGGATAAATTTGCAGTAATTATAGCATAAACTATGAACAAACTAGAGATTCCAGAATAGCTGTAATGCGTAACACTGGATGATTGCTTTAAAACATCACAGCTTCCAGGTTTCAGCAGTATAATTGAAGCTGAATGCCACAGGATGCAAACATTGATTACTCCCCTCCACCCCCTCAGCTTTCTGCCTTGCAGATCGTTATTAGACATCTCAGGAAAAGTTTATGATTAAATCTTTGCACTCCTAAAAAAAATAAACCACACACAAAACCAACACAGACTAATCTGTAGGAAGTTAAGGAACTGGAAATGGCATCTATTCTACCATAGATGTGATAGAATATGTGGATGATTATAGAAGTGAGCTTAGAAGTGAGCTTCAGCATTATGAAGAAACAATGTGACTACAGTGCATTTTCATGACAATGGCATGTCTACTCAGTCTGTGTTTGTGATGAACATACCATATTGCCTCATTCTTCTTCAAGTATCCATTCAATAGTTCCGTTAAGTAACATTCATAAAACGTCGTATTTTTATCCTGGCTGCCGCCAAACTGTTTCTTTCAAGAACCTGAAGAATGGAGTGAACTTAGCCATAACTTGGTCCTTTCTGATAGCTGAACATAGCACTGAAACAATTCCAATATCCTAAAGCAACCTACAGTTTGAGAATTGTTATATCTTTCTTTCCTGCCTTTGATTAATATAGTTAATTTCCTCCTTCTTTGCTGCTGCTGATTGTTTCAATCTGTTGAACAAAGACAAGGAATTTAGCATTTCCTAGGACAAGTGGAACCATCAGTGCCACCATCATTACTGGAACCTTCAGCAAGGGCCATGGCTGAATACAGACCACAGGCTTTAAAAACCATCTGTAATAGAACATGCTGATGGATACATTTAGTCCCTTTATTCATCTAGGATGAATTATCTCCTATAACTCCATGATTTTGTGATCTGCTTTCAGAACACACAAATGCTGATGAACCTCTATTTTTGTAAAAGTAAAATCTAAAGGAGGTCTCGGACTCAGAGGTTAGACATAAAGAAAAACTCCACTTCTTTAAGGTTTTCACTTTCAACACTAGTTTTTCAAGGGCTAGTGTCTACAGTCTCACAGATGTCAAGGAGAATGCATTCTTCAGTAAAAAGTATCTAGGCCTTCTGTGTTTAAAAGCCTTTGAAACCTATCCTCACTGTCTGCATAAGAGCACCTCTGTTGTGAGAACCGAGAAAACCTTGTCACCATGGCATAAGCATGAGGAAGGTTAGTGAGTCATCAGTGCAGAGACAGCTAATAATTTCACCCTTTCTGTACCATGACAAAATTAGTAATGCATTTGTTTGTATACCTCTCTGCTGTTTCCATGCAGAATAAAATCACAAAGTATAGATACCACTTCCCCTCTTCAAACACACAAAGGAAAGCTATCCATCAAATACTCTCATCTCACTATATTATATTTATCTACACTAGAACTGTGTTACATATCAAAGTACCTTTAGCACTAGATAAGTTTCCTCTATTATTTCAAATTTTCTTCTAGTTTGATCCAGGCCAGAAGAGAGAGATCAGCAGCACACCCCTATGGTTCCTTCCTTCCATATCCTAAGGAAAGTGTTCTTCCATAGAGTCAGGTTAAGTAGCATCAGTTCCTGACACAGTTTTCAGTTAGTTCAAGAGCTCTTCAAAATGACAAAGACCCCTGAAACGTTCTCAGAGTCATCCAGGAGGTGTCATGGAATCCATTTCACATCTTACACCTAGCAGTGCATAGTAAGGTCTCTACTTCTATGAACAGAGGAATTTTAAATCTACTGAGCACTTCTTCTGGCTCTCAGAATGAAGCAAGTAATGTGGAACTCAAGTTCTAAAAATGTGACTTGGGAGTATTTTTAGTACAGGTTTTTAACTGTTAACAAAGTCAGATTAAAGTTCAGGTTTCATTTTAAAGGACAAGGAAAACTGATTAGATGTTTTTGGGTGAAAAAGTATTATTCTTGCACCTTCAATTGAGCATTGGCCATCCAGATTTCATTTGTGGACAGGCTCCCAGAAAAATGTAAGGATGCATTTAAAATAATTTTTCTAGAAAGGCAATTCATGACTGGCTCCTGGCAGCAGATAATTCCAGGTTCTGCTAAACTAAGTGTTTAGTATGGCAGAAAGGATGGCAACAAGAAGATTGTCTGCATACAGTTTATCTCAAAAATTCTAAGTAACAATGTTCTTTTCAATGAACATAAGATTAGACAACCCCAAAATGAAACCTCAACATGTTTTTCACAAGATCAGCTGAACAATTCAGGAAAGTATTTTAGTCTCAGAAGAGGTAGAGGAGAATCTACTTCTTGCTCTTCAGTTACTTCCCATGTTCTTGGACTACCCTTGATGATTGGAATTATTTTTTCCTTCCCTGCCATGCCCAATCACTTCTAGGCTTTCCATATTTCTAAGAAATATCAGCTGATTTGCAGAAAATATTTGTCTGTTACAAGTATTTTAGGAATAATACATTTCACAGTTTCTTTCTCTGCCTAATCTCGACCCATATCTTTTCCCTCAGCATGCTCCCAGAATATTCATAAAACCAGTGCCACCATTAGCAACACATCTTGGGAGGCCAAGTCTTCATATGTAACAGTTGCTCTGTGAATTTGGCTAACGCAGAAGAAATGAGCACATAGCCTCTACAGGCTAAAGGTATGTTATCCGGTTATTTTCATCATGGCAACTAAAGTCAAACTCAGTTCTTTTAGGAAAACAAATCATTACAGCATTTCTGAACACAACAGCAGCAATGCCCAAACTGCTACATCCTCCGCCATCACCCAGGTTGTGGCTTCAGTACTCATGCACATGACTTCGTGTATTTCCTGATAACGTCAAGGAGACATTGGCTCACACTGTTTTAGGCGTGGAAGAAATCAGTAACTCTGCAAAAAGAGACGCAGATTTAATCTTTGAGAGTAGACTCCAACACAGATTTCATGAGGGAGCACTAATTGCTGATCTGTTATCTACCTGTAAATATTCAGACAAATGTGTACACGGTGAGAGTGATGACCTGGACTAATCTGGGTATGTGCTGGATCTACTGCTTGTCAACAGTCACACACTTGAACTCATATAAATAAATACTCTGGGTGATAGATCAGGTTCATTTATCATTTCATCTTCCCAGACGGATCCCTGTGGAGTCGGGGTAACACCACATATTCTAATTAGCCAGCAAGAAGCAACCCCAAACATTCCTGTCAATTGCTTTTTAACAGTTTCTTTCACAAATTTCTCAGTGTAAGCCAAGATAGTGGAATTTTTAAAAAGTTGTCACCATATGTGCCCATACCATTTCTATGGCTTCCTCATTTTGAAAAAAAGTGGTGGGTGTTTCTGTATTCCTTCAAAGATCAGTGAAATCCCAGCATGTTGCCAGGTCTCTCCATGTATTATTTTTCATGCAGTCAGGCTTACAGTGAAGCTGTGTCCCAAATTAATTTTGAAGGCTGCATGTGATTTACTTTATTCAGTTGTTGATTATTTTTTTTCCCAAGATTATACTTGTTTTGTGGAAGAAACCAACAAATGCGCTTTGGGCAAAAAGAGAACATGGTTCTATTTTCAGAGAGGAAAAACTTCATGGCTCCTTAAGACTCTCTGTCATATTTGATAACTCACTGTTAGACACAGAACCAGAAAGCACAAGCCTCTCCCACATAATGGGTTCCTATGGTCTGAGTTCTGGAAAGAGGAGGAATTGTGTCTGGAAAGATTTATGAAATCGTGTGAGGATATAAAACATTCTGTTTCCCAGCTGAAAGACTTTTTGAGTGAGTAACAGATCTTACCAGTACTATCCGTGATGTCGATTTGGCTTCCACAATTGATTTTGTGCCTTCACCTACAAGGACTCAAGCAGCAATAACTGAAATAATAGGAATACCATTAAACACCTCCACTCCCATAATTATCAATCATTAGTCCTTGACAGGAGCTTCAAGGTCAGATGCTCAGTCTGACAAAGTAGACTTTAATCCATTAAATCACTTTGGCTTTCACCTCCAGGGAAGGCCTCTAGCAGTAGGGGCTTTTTCTTCAGATACTCAAAGAAAGTTTATCATTTTAGATAAAAGTCAATTTTCTGAGCTACTCCGAATGATTGGGTTCTGCAGAGCCCATAGTTTTCTTCCAGTGTGCAGTCACCAGGTTTCTCTCAGGGAAGGAGCTGGGCAGTGGTCTGGGTTGCTCTGCCCCTCAGTGGGCCTGGCTATTGCCTACACAGCTGGGAGATCTCTGCAGCAAAAGGGAGGTCCTTGTGCACAACATATTTTGAAGAAATACAATTACTGCAGGAGATGGTCATCTTTTTCTTTCCATTTACCAGAAGAAAGCTCCAAAGTGACAACTCAAATTCTCAGAGAAGCTGATTTTAATCACTCATGACTCATTTATAACTATGAATTAAATTTTCCAACTTTACAGCATTTATTTTGATTGCATTTTAGGATGACAGTTGCCATCCTAGTTACCAAACACTAATTTATGATATAGGTTAATTTTGCGTTATTAATGAACTATCAAAAAGGCAGTGTGACTTATAGTAATGACATTTAGCAAGACACTAAAATATCTAGAGAACAAATAAGAACTTCAGAGAGTTGCTTCATGGAAACAGAAAAGAACTGCAGATAGAAAAGTGAATTTCGTAAGAATATTTTTTCTTTTTTCATCCTCATGTATTCCCTCATTCATGAATTTTAATTTTATATTATTTTCCATTCCATTAAAATACCTTAAACAAACAGTTAACGACATGTGGATTGTCTTTTGGGAGCACTGTCCATCAGATTTTTCTCATTTCATGGCAACATTCAGGCAATTAAGGTTTTAATGAGGCTGAAAATTTCCAGCCCAAATAATGTAATGAGTTTGACTATCTTCCAGCACAACTGTGGCACTAATGCAGGAATGCATTTAACCATATGCTTGAATTCATAACTGTGTTGTTGGGCAGCAGCTGTCTGCCTCTTAAGTGAGGTGTAAAGCTCACACTCAACGTTTACTGAGCTTGGAGGGTTCATTGCACCATTGCTTTGTCTGTGTGAGAAGTACAAGTACAATATTGCCATTTTCTCATGTCACATTCTGCTCTCTCAGTGTACTTATTCATATCCACAAATTATTCAAATGAGACCTGATCCATTACTTATTTTCAGTTTTAAAATACCACTAAATATTGCCCAACATTTCTCAAATGGGAGGTAAATTAGATTCTGTTACTTAACAGAATATGAAAAGTTAAGCTGTATCGGCACCATGGACTGAGCTGTGCTGATGGCTGTCAGTACTTCTAATTCTGTATCTGTGGTGAGAACCTTTCATTTCCTCTTCTTTTCAGAAAGGTTTTGCATCCTGATAAAAACAGTATTTGTTTTCCTAAAATGACTTCATACACATTATTTATCTCACTGTGAAATAAACATTTATCTTCAAAAATAAAGAACTAATTAGTTTGGGGCAATTGCCAGATACCAGCAGCATACTCTCCAAAACCACAGTAGAAAGAATTCTATGAAAATTATTCTGCTATTTCGGTAACCATAGCACAGTTGTCTTCAAGTTATTCTGCAAAAGCGATGCTGGCTTGCTGCCAGTACAACCAACATTTGTCCCAGCTGAGAGAGTAACTTCATAAACACTTCAAATTTTTTTTCTGGTGGGAAAAAATAAGTAAAAAGGAAACAAACCACCAAAGAATTCTAAAACAAATTTAAAGAAAAAGTAAATGGCCGATTTTAAAACTGTCACACGGACTGCAATTCTGAATGTGCTTCAGAGATAAACACAAAACTCCCTGAAATAAGAAAAATATATTTGAATAGTGATTCCCCATTTCATATTTATATATTTGATTTAGAATTTAAGTATAAATACACACAAAAAATTAAATTAGCTATTTCAGTAGCTTTTAAAATGGTAAATTAATCTTGCTTTGCATGACTAAGAGAAAGATTGGAATGATTCTTAAGCATTTTGGATTTTAAACAACCTAGGCCAAATTCGTCTTTATAGGAACTCAACAGAACTGAAATGATCAATGAAGTAATTAACCGACTTGAATTTAACAGATAATTCAGTACAAATTAATATTACACTTTAAATATTAACTTCAGGTCCTTAATTATTTACAGTTTTGGTGTATCTTTTCATAGTGATATAATTAGCATAGCTATGTGGGGATATATAGTAATTTTAGAAGAAGTTTGATTGCAAGATATATTTTTAGTCCAGTTTTTGTGTATCCCAAGAAGCATAAATAAACTTCTGAAAGACAAAGGCACTAAAAAATCCTGTACTTTAAAAAGTTTCTACTTTTAAAAAGCCTTTTGGGAAAATATTATGCATTCTTCAGCATTAATCTATGTAAAGAACAAACTTGGGCTCCTAACACCAGGATAAATTCCCTACACATAATTGCTAATTCTACATAATACTACACTACATTATTGCTACACATAATACTAATCCTAACACTCAGTCCAGTTTTAGCCTTGCAGCATACCTAAATCCAAGAACCAGCCCTAATTCAATACAGAATAAAATCCTCTGCTACCTGGCACCTGGTAGAAGCAGACTCCCAACACGAGCATTCTGCTCAGTGCCACTTCAATCCCAAGAACTGTATCAGGCACTGTGTGTCAGAAAGGGTCACTGTCAGCTATAGTGAGACCTCAGCTTTCTTTTTGCAGCTTCATCAGTAATCTCGAGTTTACCTTCTGCAAGACTAACCGTTGCCTTGGCTTAGCATTGGCTAAGAAGCCACTCATACCACAGAAACTTGGTATGACAAGGAAAGTTTAGGAGTCGTGCTTCAAAACCTACTTTATCATCCCTTTTCAAATTAAAAACATGTTTTACCTAGTATTCTATGATTCTAACATTTCTATTTAGACTTAACTGTCCTTCCAGGTAGAAAATCTTAATGATGAGAATTAATTATTCTTCATTATTATCTAAAGATTTGCTTTTATCCAGCTTTTTAAACTTGCTAGCTTTCCTCTTACTTATTGCTGTAGATGTTTGTCAAACTACAAATCTAACACGAACCTCAATACATCATGAGGCCGTGTTGGCATGGCAGCTAACTTAGCAGGGAAAGCACTGTTTCACATTATCCAAAGGATGGAAACCTGCTGGTTTTTATCAAAGAATAGTGGGATCATTGAAGTTGAAAGTGACCTCCGTGTTTCACCTAGTCCTCCTGCTCCGAGAATGGCCATTCTTAAAGCTCTGAGCATGGCTATGGTCAAAGCTAGGACAAGTTGCTTGGGGTCTTGTTCAGCTGAGGTTTAAAACTCCCTAATGCTGGGATTTTGCAGCTTTGCCCGTTGGCCCTTTCCAACATCTAAACACTTGTAAAAATTTGCCCTATATCCAATTAGGTTTTCCTTTGCTACAGCTTGTGACTGTTGCCTTTTGTCTTTTCTGTTGTGCACCTCCAAGGTAACGCTCCCAGGTATCATCAGAGAGCTCCACTCAGGTAATAGAAGGCAGCAGTTACACTCCTCCTCCTTCTCGTCTCCAGGCTACACAAGGAGAGTTCCCTCTGCTCTTCTTGCTCATTATGATCTAATCATCAGCTCCCTAATCATCCTAATGATCTTACTCTGACGTGTCTCTGCAGTTGAATGTCTTAATAGCAGGGATCTCAATGCAGTTCAGAGATGTGACCTGGGGGAAAAAAATCCCTGCTGTCTCTGCTAGCACAGCCCTGGGTGTTGTTAACCTTCACGGCGCCCGGGATGATCTCTCCGCTCGTTCATGGTCTGTTTGTTGTCTGCCAAGGGCTTTGCTGCAGAGCTGCTGTCCAGCCCCTCAGACCCCCTCCTTCACCCATGTCTGGGTGCACCCACACCAAGTGCACGGCTGTGCATTGATCTGCATTGGAACCCACAATGCTCCTGTTGGCCTGACATGGGGGCCACACTCAACACAGCAAATCAGTGTGATTAAAGTCTTTATTGCTTAGTCTCTCAAGCTTGATCAGGGCTTTTTTTTGTGTCTGATGATAGCTTTTCACAGCACAACATAGTGTGGTAAAGCAATAAACATCAGTTTACAAAAATTAGCTCAATTTGGTTTTTTTAAATAAACCATTAATTTTTGTTTCTTTCAGAAGTCCAAATCACAGGCAGAATGTAGTGTTGATCTTGATATCAGCCTTGGCACAACTTCCCAAACAGTCTGTGAACTTGATATACTCTCAGGTTGCAGAAGCCAAGCCATAACCACCTTCTGCACCATCGACTCATGTCCTCCCCACAGCCCTTGGTGTTCCTAAAAAGCAGATACAGAACAAGAGTCTATTTTCATTACTCTCCGAAACTTAGATCTATATTTCACTACATGGTGAATCTTTGCACTTTACATTTACCTCATTCTTTATATGGTCTGAAACTGAATTTCTAATATTACCCTTTTAGTTTATCTTTGTAAAGCTCTCTTAAAATATGCTGTTCCTTTTATAGTTGCTTTCCAAAATAAGCTTCTTACAGACATTTGCTATCTAAATCAAATTAATTAAATTGAATCTTCTTTTGTAGTAAAGGAAGACAAATAGGGTGAGAAATGCAAATACTAACACATATCGCTTCTCCATCAAAGGCTTTTTTTCCCAGTATGCTTTCTGAGAAGTTGCATCTGCAATGCAAATAAAAAATAGTCGGTATACAAACAAATAGATGACATACAGATTTATTTAACTCTCATTTTTTGATGTTTAAAACATTTCTAAATGTCCCTTCCTCTTTGCAGAGAAAGGCCTTTGAAACATAAATATCTCATTTTAGAGCTGCAGAATTGTTCAGATTTTAACTACTCATGTTCTCTTTCTTTTTTTATGTCAGTGGAATGCATATACTTTATTTACAGTCACAGAGAAAGAAATACTTTCATGATCTGTTTGTCATACTGAGGAATAGATCAGATATACAAAAAGGTCTTACGATGAAAAGGGACAGCTTCAATTGCATAAGCATCATTATGGCTGCAGACTTTGGAATTGCAGAAGTTATTTATCTAAATACATGGAACTATGACTACAGAAAAATGTTCTATCTTTTAGAAACTACTTGCTTAGAATAAAACAAAGTTAAAAATTAATAGAATTAAACTATGGTGTAATGATTGTTTATGTTGCCACTGCTCCATACCAGTGTTATTATATAAAAGTGGATTCTGAGACCAATGCTGCATTCAAAATCACGTTATGGGCAGGAAAGAAAACACCTTATATGGCAGCCAAGAATTCATTGTTAGTCTAATGAAAATCTCAATACTAATTACAATACAACAGACAGTTATTAAGATTAGTCTAGTCACAATAATACTTCCTGCTACAGTACAAATCATTTGATCAATTCAGAATGACATTAATAATGGAGCCAAAACTGTTGTACAAAACCTTCCTAGTATCTAGCTCTGCTGTTGGGCTCTGCTGTTGGGCTCTCTCCCATGGGCTTTTGTGTTTGGTCCTGTATTTGATGGCATCAGTACTGCTTGAGAAAAAGAGGGCTGCAGCAAGCCATCAGCACCTTATGCCCTTTACCAGGAAAAGTGTGGTGTTCATGATGGAGTTCCTTCTTTGCTGGAAGGAGGTGTATGATGTTGATGGTTTCTTCCTTCCTACTATAAGAACCCTCCCTTGGGGCAGTCTTTCAAGACTGGTCCTGCGAGCTCCTGCCTCATTGCCCTGCAACTGCATTTTACGTTCAAATTTACTGTATATGGTGACCCTTGCTCTTTCAGCCCTTTTGGCTTTGTCCAGCTCTCAAACTGCACTTCCTGACCAACCACTGGTGACCTCTTTACAGCACTGGGGTCCTCTGTAGGAGGACATCCCAAGCACCTTCTTTTCACCCTCTGCTCTCACACTTGGCATCCTGCGCTCCCATTTGCAAGGTCTCTGCTATCACACTGTGACAATGCTCCTCTGCACTGCACCATTCTGTGAGGGTCACAAACACATCATTATATACATAATAACTACTTGCTACTACTATCTGTAGAAAAATTCTAATTATCTCTCTTTTCCAGGTGTCGGTGAGTATATCTGTTCTATTTAAGAAGTGTGAGCTTCTAACATAGACTTTAAAATTCTTCTTAAAGGGAAAATCTGCTAATTTTGACACTTCAAGATGTAACTTGTAGGGACTTTTGTACTTCTGGACTCAGTACTTCAAATTCTGTTCTGATCAAAGTAATGCAATAAATGTGAAGCAACTAAATCACAGCAGAGAGCTGACGAATAGTTGGCACACAGTTATTATTAATAGTTCTCTGAATTCCCTTTGTGCTCTGCACTGTCTTAACACTGGAATTGTTCCTGCCTCAAAGAGATTAAATTAGGCTAAGGTTCAACATGTGGATTTTAAAGATAACTACAGAGGATGGGTAACAGAGAGCACACAGAAAACAAATAATGCTGGATAATTACTTCTATTGATACAATCTGTGAATGGAGACAATGCAATGTAATACATCTAGATTTTACTAAAGGATTTGATATAATTTCTCACCAAATGATGTGCTGATTAAAAATTAGCACTATACAAAATGAATGCCACACATGCTAAAAAGAATATGACTCAGAAAATAATTCTAGAGAGCATCTATAATGGCGTGTTTCAGGATCAGTTCTATTCAATGTATTTATCCTTTACTGGGAAACTTCACAGATAAAACATAATGGAGACCATTATAAGGAAAAGAAGTAGGTCGATCAAGTGATTGGAATTTCATGGTAAACTGGGTTCCCTGGAATAATGGTGCAGTGTAGTTCAATGCAAACACGAGCCTATAAGACGCAAAGATATGCATCATTCACTTAATATACAAAGCCCTGTTTTAGAGAGCAGCATGTTGAACACAGAATTGGAGACAAGATGGATAGCAGCTTTAAACAGTTTATAGTGCTGTAGAACAGGAGATAAGTTGTAACCCTGTCCCCAAGCACAGACTGGCCATAAGCAGCAGATATCGTTTTCAAGGGGCCTTAGGAAATACAGAACAGGAGTCTGAGTGTCTCAGGAGAATTAAATCAATGCACCGAAACCAGGAAAATTTTTCCCCATTGACAAACAATATTTTGTACACGACTTTAAATAATAAAAACTTTTAAGGGATTGGCTGCAAGACGATTTACAGCAAGGAAAACTACCCTTCCTCAGAACGTAGTGGCTGCAGTCCACTACTCTTTTAATCATCTCCCTTTTCATCATATAATCCACCTAGTCAGGAATCGAGTTGCTGTTCCAAAAGACAGAGCTTGGCTGGCGCTGCATCCGTTTACCATGACACCACTCTGTGTTGGTACGGAGAAGCCAGAAATGCCCCTGTGCTCTGAGCTGAAGTTTGCAACTGCACTTGGTTGCTCAGCACCCCCTGGTCGCTGGGCTGGCTGGCGGCTGCTCCTGCCAGCTGTGCTCCCTGCCAGTTGTTCCCGTCAGCTGTGTTTGCTGCCTGCAGGCTGCTCTGCCTTGCCTCTACAGGCAGAGCGGCTGCTCGGCGCTCGCAGCTGCAGGCTGCTCCCATGTTTTGCTGGATTATTTCACGTAGCAGTGCTTGGGGTGTTTCAGCTCTTAGGGAAGGTTCAGTGATGCAAAGGAATGTGGTAAAGTCATTGCCACAGAAAGGAGAGTCCCCAAATACCATCTCTTAAAGATAAATTCAGTCACTCCTTGGGATTATTTTTGTCAATTCTTCCTACTTTGCCAATTTACTGTAGATTTGTAGGATTGTCTAGGCTTTTCCCATCCCTATACCTTAGCTGATTTTAACAGAAATGCTGTCAATATTACAAAATACCTATGAAATGTAAATATGTTAAAGCCTAACATGTTGTCTGTTGAAGTCAGTAGTTCCCACTGTTCCACAGGTGCCCAGAGTGGGTGCGCCCTACACCACAGCCTACAACTCCCAAGGAAGGTCCACTGGTTCCTGAACAGCTTACCTGAGCAGAAGTAAAGCCTAGAAGTTAATGTGTCCCTGTACTTGCACGTAACAGAACAAACAGGAAAAACATCCTTGTAAAATAATGCTTCAGATTGTGGTGGGGTTTTGTGGGTTTGTTTTTTTGGTTTTTTTGGTTTTTTGGTTTTTTTTTTTGGTGGACTCTCTCTCTGCAAGAAATTGTTTTAATTCCTTGTTTTTCTTACAGCTTCAGCTGCACAGTTCGAACATCCAGCTTCTCCTGTCTGTAGCATTTGCTGCAGTACTGAAGCAACAGGAAAAGAGCAAACTTGTTAGGCAACATCACTAAGACTGATCAGTTGCCTATTTTTGGCTGGTTGTCAGAGTAAGATTAAGGAACCAGTTATCCCACAAGCTAACCTTTAATGGTACCCTGCAGTGCTACTATAGATCACTTAGCTGAGCCAAACCAGTTAGGTGGTCATTGCTGTCATACATACAGGATGCAAATATTCCCGAAATTTAATGCTTAAACTATTAGCCTTGCTCTTCACTTCTTCTTCTTCTTCAGATCAATTTTATTTAAAAACTCCATTTCAAAGAGATTTAAAAAAACAGAGACGGCTCTAAAACTAGTCTGAGGGATGATGTGGTAGGATCACCAGACCAGTCCAGGCTGAAAGAACCACAGTTTGAATGGGAAGGAGGAAAACCTCTAAAAGTACTGCTCTGTGACCAGCTGTGCTATTCTGAACAGTGCTAATAGGAAACCCATAGCCCATTTTCATGTCTCATAAGTCCATGCTCACGCACAATTATTGTGTCTCTTCCTATCTGTTGACAAAACCTTTATAGGTTATAGTGTGAATAGCATAAACTACTTCATCCTCATGATTGGTTTGGCAGTGTTTTAGTTAACGTTATTTTTCTGCAGCACGATGCATTTCATGCTGAAGGACAGTGTATAGAAAATCTGGGCCTCTCACCTGCTGTACAGTGTCTTGCCTGGGGACTTCTGGGCATCAATTCCCGGGAACCAAAGGACCATCTCAAGAAGGAGCCCTCCCTCCTCTACCTTCTTGGTGATTCATCTAGGGGAAAAAATTTCACAGTAAGATTTGCTATTCAGTTCCAATATGCTGCCTGATGACCTGAATAGCTGCAATTTAGAATCAGTTGAAACTCCTTGGATGGAAATCTTTTCATCTGGTATTAAAGTCTACAGAGTAGGTGTGCATGTGGGAATAGGTGTCTGGGCTCCTGCTGTGATCAGTGAGACCTAGCAAATGCTAGCAGTGAAATCCAGGCTGGGGTAGACCCAGCCAGAAGTAGGAGCGTGCTTCAGTGTGGGAGATGCACTCTGGAGGTGCTGTTGTCTGCACTGGTGGCAAGGGGCACCCCTACTCATGTCCAAGTCTGGGCTGCAGATCCTACATTTAAACAGGAAGAATCTCACGCCATCTCATTTATTTCCTGTGTTCAGTAAGACCAAAGAAAGCAGAGCACATAGCAATAATCCTGTAGCAATTTATAGTCATAAATGGTATAAAACAAATAGAATTAAGAAAAGGAACTGTAATAGGTTTGACTTGTTAAACATATGCAAGCATTGGTTGCATAGGAACTAACACATAAAACTCACTGTAACTGTGTCAGTTATAATAGCAACTACAGGGAATATAAATTTCATACTCTCTCTAAATTAGCGTCTCCTATTTTCTAGAGATGGAAGAGAAGAAACCACGAAGAAAACATTTGCAGTTTAGGGGTGGATTGTGAGATCTACTTATAATAAGATAATTATTGCTTTTTAAGGTTCAGCAGAAGATATGCTTATTAAGCTTAATAAGGGCTCTATTAAAACACAAAGCCAAATAATCAACAGTTGTCCTGCCTCACAAGAGTAACAATTAAAGGCTGTGATCTGGAGCAGTAAAAGGAATAACAGCAAAGCAGACAAAAGTGAGAGAGAAACCGCTCTGCTTGGAAACTGAGCATTGCAGAACAAAAGGCTATTAAAAAATATCTGAAGTAACCATAATGCCTACTGTAGAGAATATTTGCCAAGCCAGGGAGTATCATTAAACAAAAACTGACGTCACATTTAAAAGCATACTGCTTTTTATCATAAAGCAACATTTCAGTAATTGCTGATCTGACCTCTGCACCTCAAAACAAAATATCACAACAGTGTTATAGATGTAACATTAGGAATTTGAGAGTTGATTCATTGTCCCATGAAAATTACCAGTAGCAGGCTAAACTGATGATGCAGAAAGAGGAGCACTAGTATTTTAACATTCTGCTGGAAGTGCTGGATTCACATTGTCTCTCTGGATGTTAGACTGAAAGTTTTTCAAATTTCTGTTAGTAATGAGGTTTTGCAGGGAAAAAAGATGCAGCATGTATCTTCCCTGATGTGTAAGGATTAGCTCAAACAAAAATAAAAAGCCCAAATTTCTCTAATATTTTTTTCTGATTTCTTTCTGTCCTTTCACAAGTTCTATTAATTTTTAGGGGATGCTTCAAACGATTTTCAGGCTATTTAGCCCAACTGCTGGGCTAAATTTGACCTAACGTAGAAAGTAATACAGTGCCATAGGACCAAACTAGTGGGAAGGGCCAGGTGCTGAAGCACCAACAGCACCCCCATGCCCTTTATGGGTGATTTACTTCCATACAGCATGAATGCTTCTTGATGGCTGGGGTGCATTCTGTGCTGTCTTAGAGAGCCTGGTCTAGCTTAGCTCATGTGAAAAGGATTCACTTCACGTGCCCTTAGACCCAAGTGCAGTAAGCAGAGACAGTCAGGAGGTTCACTTCAAAAGCTTGCTCCTTGTCTGAACGAAAATGCTATCACAGGGGCACTTTTTCATATACACTACTTGCAGAAAAGTCAGTAGGAATTCTATGCATCACCCAAAATATGAAACTGAGTCCTCAGACAAGTTAAAAACAAGAATATATACAAATATTTTATATAACAGTGGTTTTATAATCTCCTATAAAATCTCTAATAAAACATCCTGTTATTCTATATTTATTGCCAGCTTGACATGAACATGTAATGTGCAAGCATATTTTATGAATATATAAATAGTTACTTTTTCAAAACAGAATTCAAATGGGTAGCTCCAAGTGATCTACAAAGAAAGAAAGAAAGAAAGAAAGAAAGAAAGAAAGAAAGAAAGAAAGAAAGAAAGAAAGAAAGAAAGAAAGAGAGAAAGAAAGAAAGAAAGAAAGAAAGAAAGAAAGAAAGAAAGAAATACTTATAACACACACAGAAATACTGTTGTCTGGTAAATGTACACAGAAGAAGGTTCATCCACATACAAAAGAACTCTTGAAGACATAACAGTCATCTTTAAATTGTTTCTTCATGGTTTGAAACTCCCTTTAGGTACTGAAAGGCAGGAAGTGTGTGTTTCAGATAGGCAAACAGACTCTTGGCATCTCACTGGAAATGCTCTTTTACCTTCCATTGCCTTCCAGCTGCCTATAAATTCCAGACATTTTAAGTTAGAGTTTCTCAAATGCCTTCTCCTTTTCTAGCCTCTAAACCACTATGATCACATGAAACTAATTAAGAAATAATGAAATGCTGCGTAGCTTGTGCACTATATTATTTTCTTTTATGTGTTACTAAAAGAATTGTTTCTTTTCTGCCATAAAGTACAGTACTTCCAGCTGCTTGATCTAGAAGCACATCAGTGTTATGGAACTGTTCTTTTGTCTTTACCAACTTGGCAATGGCTCAGAACAGCTTTCCCATCAGACTTTGCCCGTGGAAGGAAAAAGAGAGGAACATTGCTTGTATCTTCAAAATTACTGTTTGAAGTTTTATATGTATATATATGTACATATGCATATATATAGATCCCGTAATTGCCATGCTTTTTATCTCAGCTTTCTCATATTTATTCTCCAAAAAGCATAATCAGGTGATGAAAAAACTGATGAACACCCTTTCAAAATGGAGAGAAAATTGTTGCTTTCCTTTTCGCTTCTTCTGAATTCATATTGAAATTTCTATATTTTATCTGGGTTGTTTTGGTTTTTTTAATACTAGGAGTTTAGAGACCTTTTATTGATGACTGAAAAGCAATTGTGTCATCATGATCTGCCAAAGAAGTATTACAAATCTATGATCTCGACTTGATATAGAGGGGAAATGCTCCGAAATGGCATTATTACTGCTTGGAGAAAATACTGGGACAACATTTAAAGGAAAAGGCTCAGACAGACCCAAAATGGGAAACTATAGCAGAACTGAAAACTTCATCATCCACCATCATCTATCAATAAAGAGAGGATCTGGAGAAGGCAACTAGCAACTAAGAGAATTTCTCACAACAGTTTTAGTAATGGTTATCCAGAGACCACGGATGTCCTGTTAAGTAAACATCTCATTCAGACACAATGTAGTCTAATCACTCCTGACCATGGAAGATCGACTAGGAGTGATATCTGTGGGGACAGCATGAAGTAAAAGCAGGGCCAAGGAACAGAAAGGGTAAAATTTTGAGCAGCTTGCCTGATGTGAGCAACCTTCCAGGTGTGAATTTCAGTAGTATCCCAAAACACTGAACTCTGCCTTGATTTGCAATCTTGTTTGATAAGTGAGAAATAGATTGTATTTCACAGCACTTTTCCAGCTAAGAGGGCAGTCCTTTGTTCTCCAGATAATCCTTGTGTCTGCTGGAGTTAGAGATCAGCAGCACATATAATTTCTACACACCCCCATTATCTCCTCTCCATACCTCTGTTTATGTGGGGGAGAGGGAGGAAAGGGCCGGAGGAAGCAGTGGAGTCCTGAGCTATCAGCAAGAGAATGGAAAGATTTTGTTGTATCCCACAAGTGCTGGACTTTGGTCTCATGGAAACAGAAGGTGGGGCTGCTATCAGGGGCTTGTGAAATTGCAGAAAACTTAGCAGGAAACTTTGCTGTACAAATAGCACCCCAAAATGTTTTTGGTACATTCCTGAAGCTCCATTATATTTGAGCATAAGCTACAACTGCAGCAACCTCCCGAGCAAAGTTCAGTGAACAGAAAGGACACACAGCTCTCATTACTTTAGGATTTTTTTTCCATTTGGGTCTTTCTCTGTGGTGGAACTCTGCAACCTTTACAGAGTGTCTAGTTGCTACAAGGTCTACATAATCCCTTCTGGGTCACTAGGAAAAGCCTCACCATCTGTCTCAGGCCTGGAACTGCTCAGAATAGCTCCAAGGCTCCGCTCCTGCTATCCATGCACCTCTCTCTGCCTCTGCACTCTCAGGGCTTCTCCAGCTGACTGCATTGCTCTCAGGAAAGGGCACTTTCCTGCCCTCCCTGCTTCGTGGCTTGCACTGTGCCCTGAGTGTAGCAGTCAGGACAGCGCACAAGAGCATTTGGGGACCACCAGCCTTGCTATTTGGAACTGTGCTGTCTCCCTAAAATTCACAGGGCTTGCTCGTTTCATTGAGCAGCAGGAGAGGACACTCGAATGCTCTACTGCACATTTTTTTCCTTGAGATACTTGTAGGATGGCTTCTTGGTAGCCATGGGGCAGCGGCTGCCAAATCTGGGGCATGACTTGGGAACATAGCTAGAGCTTATATCAGCAGCACTCTGCATGTCTGCTAGTTTTAATCCCTCAGTCTGTTAGTCCCTAGAGAGAGAGAGCCCACCTTTGTCGGCACATCCTCTGGCAGCTCTATTTCCCTCTTGGGATGGAAATGTGCTCCATAAGAGAAAGCCCTGGCAGTCTCCTTCCCTGTGAGCCCACTAGGTTCATCTCACCTTCATTTCATAATCCTCCACAGCAGTATTTGCATTTTATGTGTTTGCAGTGAGCACAGTGACAAGTCTCTAGCCAAGGTCTCTACAGGTCACTGCCGAGGCTCCAGACACCTGTCCAAAGGATCCGGGAGCAGGGAAGCCAAGGTGCCTCTTCCCAGCCCAGATCATGGATCCTGGTGGGTCCCTGCACTGGGAGGCATCCCAGGAGAGGTTGCATTCTGGCTTGCATCATGGTGCTGAGCCCTGATGTCTGACTGTTCCTGTATCCACCCCCGGTCCCATTACCCCAGACCGCAGGGGAAGCTGGCATTCATGGATGTCACACTCACCTTTCCGTGTCACTCCAGCAGCTGTGTGGTCTTTGCCCCTGGGCAAGGGGTGAGGGCCAGGAACGGGCTCACTGCTCCCCAGAGCCGGGCACCAGCTCTGCTGTAGGAGACTTGTTGTCTACCTCATGCTCATTGTAGAACCAGTGCTATTTTTCATCTTTGTTGCAGACCTGTTGGCAACATGAGTGGCAAATAGTCCCTGCATGAGAATGGCAATGAATTGCTTTGATTTTCAAGTAGATTCAGGTTCCACCTGATGACAGGAAAAAGTAATTACCAAAACCTTCACAAGAAGTTATTCAAATATATTCAAAATATATTACATACGAATATTTGCCAAAAATCCAATCATATCAATGATATTTTAAAACCTTTGTAAATATGTGGAGACCTCCAAAAGCACTGACTTGTCACAGAAATCTCCATATGTTTTGCAAAAAATCTACAAAATTTACTTTCATTATTCATAATTGTGAACCCAAGAGAGACTGCTGTGATCAGCTGGCATGACACAGGCTAGGGATACAGGTCCAAAAAACTCCTGAATTACTGAGCAAGAGCATTTCTTTTAGAAAAGCATCCACTTCTCACTTAAAAATTTCTACTGCAGGAGAATTCACCACTGGTCTTGAAAAGCTGTTTCAACAATTAAAATATCAGTGTTTGAATTTGTCTGATTTCTTTAACAGACACCAAATCTTACCTTTGCTAGTTTAAAGAGCTTCTGCCACTGCATTTCTGCCCCCATAGGTACACTGAGACTCTCATGGGACTGAGCCTTCTCTTGGCCATTACAGACAGGTTGAGCTCCACAGTGCATTCACAAGAAAATGCATTTTTTTGGTAGCCTTTCAGACATTGTTGTGGCTTTACTTTGCGGCAAGCTTATTTCTTTCAGTATATTCCACATACCTCTGACACCAGAATCTGCTCCAACAAGATGGTACCAGTATGACAAACAGATGAGTTATAGCATCTCTGCCTTTACTTGTCTGTATATCTGAGGTTGCTCTACCTCCTTTTTGATTAAACATTTCATTGGGAACATGCTCAGGTCCAACAAGCTCCCACTTCTCCTCCAGTGTCTCCTTTGCTCCAGCAGAGTCACATCTGCTTTTGTCTCTTCTTCGTTCCAAGACATCCAATACTTCATCGGGCCATATCAGAACAGATTTTTTGTGTCCAGCCTACTGAGCACAGCAGAGCCCTCTGTGCATGCCCCCTTCATTTAATTTGTTCTACTTCAGTCAGTGTAGCTGATTCAGGCTACCATCATCTTTTTTTTAATTTTTTTTTTACAAAATCAACATAAACCTTTTGCAAGAATGGACAGTGGGGATCCTTTGAGATTAAACCTAAAATCATCCATTTTAGATGAAAAAAAAATGAAGTGTACATGGAGTAGTGTGGCGAATGTTTATTTCTCCTTTCTCTGCAGAAGAGAAGCCTAATGGCATATTCTTAGGGGTCACTGTACCTTGGCTGGTGAATTTCTGTGTTCTCTTTATGGCTTTGTAAGGCAAAAGCATAGAATCACCAGGGTTTTGAAATGCAAAGTAAGATTTTTCCCTTTACATTTCAACTCCTTCAGATTCTGAGGGACTCAGCTGGTGGGTTTTATGGCTAACAAAGGCAGGATGGAGAAAGCAGCTGACTACCGATGCTTTTAAATCCCAGCCTGAGAAGTTCTCACTCCACTGAAAATCTGTATCTGTAATAAATATAATCCACACCAACACTTTTGGAAGTTCATTCTTTAATCCAATCTAATTTTAAAAGACAGTAAAATATTTGTCTGTAGATTCTTGGGTTCGCCTCATATCACTTTTAACAGATGATCAGTATTTTTTGTTGAAGTTGTTATCCTTTTCACAAGAAGAAAAAAGAAATTGTTGGAATGGGAAGGAACAAGCAGTGTAACCAGAACTTCAAAAAAGTGTAAATGATCCAAAATTACACCTGCACCTCAATGCTCAGAGAGGATAAATAGCCAGATACAAACACATGTCCACACAAACTCCCTTTTTCTTTGATGTCCCTATTACAAATGCTGACCAAAGGCTGTCTTGCTTACTTTTACGGAATAAATATGTGAAATCAGAGCCCAAGGCAGATGTATTAGTGACTAGTGATTTCCCGTTGTGTTCACTGAAGCTACAAAGCACAAAATAACAAGAAAGGAATAAAATCCAGGTTGTAATACAAGCTTGAACAACATGTTTATCCAGCAAAGAGCTCTTTACAGAGATCACATCTCCAACATCCCCACTGCTCTCCAGTGACATCTGTGCTCCAGTTTCCACACTAGTCTCCTTTTCCACCATTTGTCAGCAAATTCACCACCTCCCCTCTCCCAATCCTGCTTTTACCCATACTGTAAGTGAGATCAGAGAGAAACTCACTGCACCAAAAAAGCCCCGCTCGCAAACCAACCAAATTCTGTTCCCCAGTCTAGGCCAGGGTGTTTACAAATTTGCTTTCTGTAATACATTGGTCTCTTGCTCTCTCTCTTTGCTCTTTTGCCATGGTGAGGAACTAACATCCTCATATTTGGAGGAAAACTGAGAGCAGGTACCTCTTTGATGCCATTGCTGCAAAGACACATGGAAGAGATTGGATTTTGCACAGAACTGGTCTGCTTTACTGCTCCCCATCCATCCCACATTGTCAAGCCATGCAGCAGCTTTCTCTGTTTATGTCTGCAACATGCTAGGGGTGAGCAGGCACAGGGCTCTCACAGGCAGCACAAGAGGGTGACTGGCAGTGTGGCCAAGCCCAAGACAACGTCTGTGGCCAGCAGACTCTGGACCAGCACCTCCTGTGCAGCTGGAGCCGCTGGTGGTTGGCCCTGCTCTGGGATCTCTAGCGCAGAGCCATGGCACACAGTGCAGGCACATCCTCTGGGCCTCTGCTGTTCCTCAGGTTTGCACAGCAAGCACTGCTCTCTCTGGCTGCCTGCTGATGGTGTTTGCTCCAACAGAGGTTCTCCTCCTTTCCTCTGTCCCAAATACACAGCTCTCACAAACCCTGGTAACATCATTCCTCTGCACACTCCTTCTTCATCTGCACAGTCCATAGACTCAGAGGGGCACACTTTTCAAGTGTTTATTTCATCAAGGACTGTAGTTATGTGCTGTATTCTACAACAATGAAGATGGTTAGTTCATCTATCATCTTGAATCCTCTTTCACCCACTGCCCATATTCTGCTCTTCCTCAGCCCTTTCTCACCATCTTCAGCTACAGCTTTTGTAGTATCTTATCTTCTCCAGCTTCTTCCCACAAAAGAGCTGATGAGCAAGTTGCTTTCTCTGCACTGTGCAGAGCAAATGTCTCACATCAGACCTTACTGCAACTAGCAAAGACTCTGGAGAGACCCAGGTCTTAAGGTTCCTCCACAAGACTCAGCTCACTTTGAGAAATCAGCCCTTAGCAGCCAGCCAGAACTGTGTTTGTCTTCCTGCAGCTGACATAAACTGAAGAAGTTTATACTGCTCTGTTTGGCATCATGTCTGATTCAGAAGAACTGTGACCATGTAAAACTACCTGGATGAAATCCTTATTGAGTGGTCTCAAACTGACTGTTGTGAAAATTGGACACTCTTGTTAAAGCATGCTGGACTTGCACATGCAACAGTACGTCAGGAGCAGTTTCCCGTGGAGGACTAGTGCTGGGGAGATTTTGCAAGAGTAGCCTGTGGCTGAGGCTTTTTCCTGCAGAGTTTTGGAAGCAGAATTAATCTGCTAGGAACTGGCATGGCATTTCTGTCACAAGAAGTGGGTTTTGTACATTTTAGTTATGGTGGAAGACGGGAACAGGAAGAGTGACAAGCACCTTAAGGAGCTTGAGATCAAGCTTAAGACTGCCTGCGATGTCCTGGGAGGAACTTCACTAGCTGGTGCTGGCAACCCAAACTGGAACAGTCCCTTCCTAATTGCCTTACTGGATTATGTTTACTGCTAAAGCTCTTGTAATTGCAAACTGCAGTTCAGATTTCTCTGAAATATCAACAAAGGCAAAAAGAGGCTTTTCGCACAGAGTTGAAAGCATGGGAACAGCTGAGTTTGTGGAGAACTGCCCCACCATGGTGTGGATCCCTCCTATTAGAAGTCATGGTGTAAATTTAAGGGCACAAACTATGTGCTGTGGTAACAGCTACTCTTAATATCAGGGACAGTCTCCACAGAGAATCAGATTCTTGAAATAAATCCCCCAAGTTTTCAACAAATTTTCTCTACCGTCACTGCATCCCAAGACATGGCCAGGATGCAATCACAGTTCAGAAGGGAGACAAAAGTGAGTGATCACTACAGTTGTAGATCTTCTAGTCTGGGACAATTGGCTGATTTGTTAAATATGATTATATCATATTTAATATAATATTATATTAATATTTATTGGATTATATATTATATGTATTGCATATTATATTAATGGCAGGTTGTGGGAATTAAGCTGACTACTTGGTTGTTCTTTTTCTTTTATTTCTGGCCATAGCTTTGAAAAAACACCCAAACAGTGTATCCTGTGCAGAATATGGTCCCAGGGAAAATATTTCCAAATATGGTCTCCATCTGTGATGAGACAGAATTTTGAGGATGATTTCTTCTATGCTATTTTGAACACACATCAGTTTATGTTAATACTCATTAACTACTATTGAAAATTTTATTTGAGGAATACTGAGTTGCAAATACTACATAAGAAAAGTTCAGTCATCAGTCATCAGGTTCATAAGCCATGTTTTAATGACTAATTTTTTTTTTTTTTACATTAAAATCAAATTGAGATCAGTATCTGAGGGCCAAGGATAAATTAAGTTCGTGTGTTCTGACCATTCTAGTAAAACTTAATGTTGAGTTCCCGAGTAAGTGGAGCAGAAATCCGCAAAATCAGTTTCTGTGGAAAAAAAGAGACACAAAATAATGAATTAGGTTAATGTAAAAAAAAAACCAGTTCAAAACAGAGTTTAAGAAGTGAAGCTTTAGTTTAGACCTTCATGATTTCTTTAACATTATCTGGTAGGTGAGACTAACTTGATGGCAGTATGCATCTTCCTACTGCTGTATCCAATTCAACATCCCTTTCAGAAATTCAGGAATGGTTTAAAATTAATTAATAACATGAATTAAATACTAAATTATAAATACAATATCTGTTCTGCTCTCTCTCTGTTCAATGTTAAATTTAATGTATTTTGTGCTACTCACGTAATTTCTATTTTCAGTACTTCACCAGTTTTATCTTTAGGTTTCAGAATTAATAATCTCTTAAAATGCACGATATCCATTCACACCTCTTAGCTATTTCTTTGACAGCCCACAAATTCATGTTAACATTACTCTAACAGTCTGTGTTTACTTAGATCACTTCTTCGAAGTATCTAATATTTTCATCTTTCATCAGAAACAGTTTTCCACCACTGTTTAGTGAGTTGGAATTCCACTTCTTGAATAATTTGCCTTTTCTTCAAATACAGGGAAAAATCCAAACAAAAGTACTGCAAACCCATCCAAACACTAACTTGGAAATTGCCAGGCAGCCAGAGAGGCTACTCCAGACTGCAAAACTGCGTGGACATTGGGAGCTACGGATGTTGGGAACCTCTGCACTTCCCAGCAGAGGATGCAAGTGGGATAAAAAGAACCTTTCCTATGTCCAGGTCATTTTGTTGTCAGCACAAGCCTGGCCAACAGATGTACCCTTCCAACATCCCTGCTGCAGTCACTATACAGTTCCTTAAGGCATGAGACTCCAGAGGAAAAAAAAGATAACAGACTCCTAATAATAGGAAGATTCTGTGATATTGCAAATGTCAGATCAGGGTAGCGCTGCATGAATCAGAGAGAAAGAAGTGGCTTATTACTAAGCAACCTGTTTCTATTTATATACAAATAAATATGGCTCAATAAGCACTTAAGCACAGCTATTAGGTAAATTTGCTTTCTGTAAAGCAAAACCAATATGGTAGAAGTTACTTTCTACTGTAGCCCTTTAAACAGTGGGGTCTCTGCTTGTAAAACTATTATACAAAATGTAATCTCACTAAGCCTGTAAGAAAGTGGCAAATTTGCCCTTTGCATTTTACTTTTTTAATTACATGAATAAGTTCTCAAGATCTAAACCCAAGCTGCTGCCACTCCTCTTTTTTAGTTTTTTTTTTTAAATTAGAGGGTCAAACATGAGAGGTTTATAGGCAGTGACATTGTAACATCTGTACAGGGATGGTGGGAGAGGTTTGGCTGAATCTCTTAGAATTGTGAGAGGAATATATTTAGCTGGTATAGAAAATTTAACTTTTTTGTAGTTTTGGATGCCTACAACATCAGTTTGGTGGGCTTTTTCCTCTGGCATTTGAAGTAGATCTTAAGTCACCAAGATAATGTTTTGCTCTTAAATCAAATTTTAAATTACACTTTTGTGACAAGCTTATTAGTCTTTTTAAATCATCTTTGTATGTGAGGCTGTTAGTCTGCAGTTACCTTCTGGATTTCTGTGATTGGTCCCTTCAAGCACATCTCAATGGAATGTTTTCTTTACCCTGCCACATTTATGTTGCTTTCAGCTTGCTTAGCGGCTGTTAAACAATTTCTTCCCTTGAGGCATGCTGATTACATTTATTTATGACATTGTCTCTGAAAGTGAGATTTTTACAATTCTCCAAGGCAGAAATTTATTCTCAGCAATTTTCTTCCTTTACAGATTCCTTCAATAAAATAAATGGTAGTACCAGGTATGTATAATGGGGATCACTCTTTGGTTACAAATGAAACTTAAATCACTAAGCCAAGTGGGTAGGGTAACATAAGATGTGACATCCACCGCCTGTTGCCTCAGTCACCTTTCACTGCACGATGGTTTAGTGGCATTTTGCAGTGCTAACACCAGGAGTTCCCTAGATGCAGACCAGTGCTGAGATGTGAGTACACATCTCATACAGAGTGTGCACGACCACTTCAGCTTGGTGGCTGGTGACAGACATGTAACAAGTGGCCAGAGGAAAGGAAGCAAAAGGTTTTGCTCCTTTTGTCTATACTTCTGTGCAAAAGAAAATTGGGACCACAGAGGCTGCTGCTGCCTAGGGTTTGTTAGGCATGTTCAGTCCATCCCCTCTGGAATGTCCCCGTGTTGGTGCCAGAGGAGCTCTGCACAAGCAAGTCATGCATTTTGTCCTGGAACACTGAGGCTTGGCACTTTAAGATGCTGACATTATACCGAGCCAATTACACTGGAATAATTTCTGGACACCAAGTAATTGTGAGAAAAAATCCACAACACTTCTTTTCAGCAGCAGATAAAAAACTTTGGTAAGTTTTCTCATTTTATCAGAATGATAAGAATGCCCATAAAACTGCTAACAGTGCTCTCAGCTCATGGACCTGTATCTTCTTTCCTGTATTTCATTAGTTTAAAAATTTGTGTAAGTGGCAGACTAAGTAAAAGAGAGTGCATATGCAATAGCAAAGATTAAAGTTTCCTTAAAGAGCTCTGGCTTTTACGTTTTTTTTCTCTCCTAAATGTCAGACTTGTATCAAGAATTGGTGCTGGTTATACTTGAAAATGTAAAGGGGTGTGGATGAGAAGCAGTTCCTCTCCTTCACTGACTTCATCTCTCTTCACTGTTCTTCACCCTCCTTTCCCTAAGTTTCTTCTTAACCTCTCAGTTCAGCTCTTACCCCACTCATCTCATAAGACACAGCATCTCCACGGATGGATCTTCCATTCAGAGACACAGCTTGAGGTCTCAGTTTCAGGCCAAGAATGGTAATTTTGTTGTACTTCAGAGTGTCAGCTCCACGGTAGCCGTTTTTAACTATTTCTGTCTTCAGGCTTCCCTGGGAAAAGCCACAGAGAAAACTTTAGGACCATGACAGCTCTTTAGAGGTGACTTGCTGCACACTGTTACAAGATTTCATCCTTGTCAATGAACACACAGAATGTCTTCCAATGCAGACATTGAAGTCACAAAGGAAAAAACAACAGTCACATTAATTTGTACATAAGAAAGGTTTCATGTATGATTATAAACTAAGAAAGTAAATAGCATTTACAACATTC
This sequence comes from Cnemophilus loriae, assembly GCA_013397755.1. Lineage (NCBI taxonomy): Eukaryota > Metazoa > Chordata > Aves > Passeriformes > Corvidae > Cnemophilus > Cnemophilus loriae. The sequence goes on along the minus strand of VZTF01002835.1, from coordinate 767,780 downwards.
ATTGGATTACAAATAGAAAAACATGTCCAAGAAGACATGTTTTTCTACATTTAATCAATGTAAATTTTGTTCTTGTATGCATTACAGAGTACAGTGGCATATGAAAAGCCAAAATCCAGATACAGAGATTCAATTAGTGACCTTAAGAGAGATTTAATTAGCATCCAAAACTAACTGCTTTAAAACACTAGCATCTTCCACAAACATCAGCTGCTAGATGTTTTGCCCCTATTTTATGTACTACATCTCCTGCTAGAAATCTCTGTTACGTATGCCCCAGCTTTAAGGAGACTAAAGGAACATTGTATGTCCATAGAGCTTTCTTTGTTGTACTTTCTATTTACTATACATCCCATATTTAAGGGTGTACCAAGAGGACATACAAAGTCATTAATTCATTTGGATCACCAGTGACAGTAATTTCCATACATGCAATGAAGAGGAATCATCGCATTTGTTATGCGATCAAAGTTGTTAAGGAAATAAAGATGAATTACACTGCTCAGGAAATGATGGATTGCTATGCAATCATGACTTTTTAAAAATATACCAAGGAGAAATCCATGATGGAACCTTTTGCATAAATTAGCTTATGTTATTTCAGTGGTGCATTGTAGGAGGGGAGCAGGAGTTAGATCACAGTATGTGTAACTTAGGGCTGTGCTTAGGCTGCTTATTTCAGGCATCCACACTAAAAATAAGTGCTATGCCCCAGCACACTGATTTAAACTGCCTAAATAAGGAATGTTGGCTATTATTTAGCAAACGCTGAGAGGCCTCCAAAACCCTCCAGAGAATTTTTTAGGGTACCTATTACACATGGTGTCCTATCCCCTCTGGCAGAGCTCCAGTACAGAGGGAGGCTCAGTTTAGAGAGAGCACCTCTCTGTGGTGGTTTACTGCTGTCTCAGGTGTGGCTGAGCAGAAGAGCCAGCTCAGGTGACCACACAGACCCAGGAAGCACAGTGTGATGTTGAACTCAGCTCTCAGGCTCAGAGGCCCAAGACAGGACCCTTCAGTAGACACTATTTTCTCTGACCGAGGTCTAGAACTGGAGGTCTTGGGCAAACAGAATCACAGAATATGCTGACTTGGAAAGGACTCATAAGGATCATGGAGTCCAACTCCCTGCCCTGCACAGGGCAACAAGATGGTCTGGGTGGATGAGACCCTCTCCTTCCCAGGCATCTAGTGGTTAAAGCAATTGCCCAGGAAGGTCCTGCCTTCTTGTTTGAGGGACTTATGGATATCACTCAAAACCCCATAAATGCAAAGCAACATGAAGCCCTTGATCTGATGCCAAGAGCCAAGGTTTCTGTACTCTGAGCAAAAAGGGTCATGAGTTTTCTTCTTACCATCTAGCTCTGATCCTATCAACTTCACCTTTTCTTCCCCCTACATTTTCATGCTGAACATTGGACAGTTTCAGGAGAAACTTCCTTTCAGGCTATCCAGTCACTTAATGCCTAATGCATCCTTTCAGAAGCTCCCATTTCATTGGACAACCCTTCCATCACCATTCCTTTAGTTTAGTGTGGACTCACTTGGAACAGGCTGAGTGCACCTGCCTTGTCTGCCACCTCTGGGGATGAGGACCTCCCTGCTCATCCCTGAAGCACAGCGGCTCTTATACATCTGGATCAAGTATTCTTCTAGCCTGGTGGGCTTCATATAAGGAGGCACTTTGACCTAGGTCACTTAGTCACTATGTGTGTTGGAAGGGACATGTCAAAGGAATTAAAATGCCAGCTGCAGTGAGACAGCACCACAGAGCACGCGCTTGAATCATTCTCTCTCTGCCCTAGTCTTGAATTCTTCTTTACACTTCTGAGTTGTTTAAATGAAAATATAAATTAAAGGCTCTAATCCTGTAGCTGTTACTTTTGCAACAGCCCGTGCTGGGTTCAGAGTAAGTGCTGTGATGTCAGACCATACCAGCAAATCTCTCAAGGAACAAATCTTGTGTGTTCTCCTAAAACTAGGTGTGATTAAATTATTCATCCACATTTTTTTAAGAGTATAGAAATGTGCAACAAATAGTAAGACCTTCATACATTTCTCATACCTCAAATCTGCTATTTGAGATGGACTGTTTTCTTTATAAACACATAGTAAAAACTCGACATTAAAGGTTATTGGAATGCAGATAGGGAATTCAGTCATGGATTTACAGGCAGAAGTCAAATATGAGCAATGAGAAATGGAAGTGCCAGAGAATCAACAATCTAATTTGCACAGTTCAGAATTTAATATAAAACTGGATATTGTTTTTCTGTAGCCTTCCTGCAATAAATTACTATACACAGACTACAGAAAACCAAAATTATTTTCCTTCCTTTTTGCTGTTGAAATACCCTTTTTTTCTGAAGAAGAAGGAATTTTTTTCTTGGTAAATTGAGAACAAAATAAGTTAAAATTAAATTTAAAGTCTATCCCTGTGGTATTAGTTCCAGGAAAATATGTCACGAATATACCAGGCTACATAATAAAGCCCATTGGCTTACCCTGGATTGCTCTTGCTCTTACTCCTGGAAGACAGACCTTCTAAGAGCAATATCACAATAGGGGTTAACATGATTTTACTGTTTTGACTATTTTCTGTAGATTACTTTGGGGCTTTTAGGAATACATGGCATGAAAATCATGTAATCATTTAGGTTGGAAAATACCTTTAAGGTTATGAAGTTCAGCTATTAACTCAGCACTGCCAAGTCCACCACTAAACCACGTCCCTAAGGGCCACATCTACACATCTTTAACATACCTCCAGGGATGGTGACTCCATCACTTCCCTGAGTAGCCTGTTCCACAGCTTGACAACCCTTTCAGTCAAGAATTTTTTCCTAACAGCTAATCTAATCCGCCCCTGTAACCTGAGGCCTTTGGTCCTATCACTTGTTACTTGGAAGAAGAGACCGACCCCCACCTGGCAATACCCTCTTTTCAGGCAGTTCTAGAGAGCCATAAGGTCTCCCCTGAGCCTCCTTTCTTCCAGGCCAAACAACCCCAGCTCCTTCAGCTGGTCCTCATGTGACTTGTGCTCCAGACCCCTCCCCAGCTACTCTGCCCCTCTCTGAACACAGGATCTGAGGTGTGGCCTCACCAGTGACAAGTACAGAGGTGCAGTCATTGCCCCGGTCCTGTATATTTCTGATACAAGCCAGGATGCCCTTGGCCTTCTTGGCCGCTTGGGCACATGCTGGCTTATGTTCAGAAGGCTGGGGACCAAACCATGCCATAGTCTACACACAATATCCTAGTTCTTACCAAATGCTAGAATTGCATGAAATATGATCTGTATAGATAGGTCATTGAGGTAGGTTAAGTTTTTTTTACAATAACTCCCACAACTTACTGTCATATACTTAATGAGCTTATGGTAGATATATTTTATAGTATTTTACTCGACTGAAGCCATGACTGTTGGGCTTTTCTGTAGGTCTTTCCTAGGACACGTCTGCGCAGAACTGAGCGCTGTGTGAAAGGCATCAGTGCACTGACCCCGAGCTAATCTGTTCCTGTGCTGCACAGAGCATCTGATCAGCACGGCGGGTTGCCAGCAGCACACTGGATCTCTCCACAGGACACCCACCATGGGAGCAGTGTCTGTGCTGTCAGACAAGGAAATGCAAGCTAAAGAACTGAGACTACCTAATTCTCTGCACCACAAAACAAAAGCATCAAGTGATCAAAGTTAAGAGGTTGCTGGAATATCCTGAAGAGAGGAATCCAGCCTTCTGCCACCCATCAGACTGAAAGTGTTCACTAGGAGGAAGACAAGAAAAAGGTCCCTTGTCCCTAGAAGCTGCAACGAAGAAAAAAAAGTTGAAGAAGTGGGTTTTTTCAGAATCATATTGCAGCAGGGACATTAATGACGTGTGTCACTATGATACTCAATGAAGCAAACACAAAACCGCAAGATCAGAGTTGCGCTATTCTGTAGCTAGCTGTAAATGAAAGCATTAGGTAGCTTACCTGGTTTATAGACTGAGCTAGAAGATAAAAAGCTTTCCAGAGAAAAGTTAATGGCTTACAATGGCTACACTAAAATACAGCTACCTATATGTAAGTAGGTACCTTGTATGTTGTCACTTACTTTGCTGAATGTGTATTTAGCCAAGAAGTAGTTCTCTTTTTCAATAGTATCTGTCAAAACACAAAGCAAGGAAGATTGATATCAAAACAGGCAGTAAAATCCATAAGCAGTCCACATTATTGTAGCAAGTGGCTAAGGTCAGACTAAGATGATTTGTGGGCTATTCAATCTCTTCCTCTAGTCTTAGGTTGATCTCAGGAGAACACAACATGAGAGACTGCCCTCTCTAGCAGATCAGCTGCTCCCAGTGTCACACATTTGTCATACCAAAATGCTGACTTCAACAGCAATCAGCTTTTCACCTTCACAGAATCACAGAATAAGATGACTTAGAAGAGACCCATCATGATCATCAAGTCCAGCTCCAGGCCCTGTACAGCACCATCCCCAAGAGTCACACCATTTTCCCAAGAGCATTGCTCAAACATTTCTTGAACTCTGTCACGGTGGTGCTTTGACCACTTCCCTGAGGAGCTGTTTCAGTGCCCAACCACTCTCTGGGTGAAGAACCTTTTTCTAATATCCAGCCTAAACCTCCTCTGACACAACTTCAGGCCACTCCCTCAGGTCCTGTCACTGGTCACCAGAGTGAAGAGATCAGTGTCTGCCCCTCCTCTTCCCCTCATGAGGAAGTTGTAACTGCAGTGAGGTCTCCCCTCAGTCTCTTCTTCTCCAGGCTGAACAGAATGAGTGATCTCAGCCACTCCTCATACGGCTTCTCCTCAAGGTCCTTCACCATCCTTGCTGCCCTGTTTTGGATGCTCTCTAATAGTTCTTTTTTATATTGTGGTGCCCAAAACTGCTCCCAGCACCTGAGGTGAGGCCACCCCAGAGCAGAGCAGGGCGGGACAATCCCCTCCCTTGCCTGGCTGGTGATGCTGTGCCTGATGTCCCCCAGGACACGGGTGGCCCTCCTGGCTGCCAGGGCACTGCTGACTGAGATTCAACTTTCCATTGACCTTTCTTTCTACTGTTCAGTCTTCGGTCAGTTCTCCAGCTATTTCTAGCTGGAGCCAGTGCCATCAAACTGCTGAAAAGGCGGCCTGAGGAGAGCCCTGCATGCAGACACTGCTATACAGCAGGGGACCAGGCTTACCAATGGAATCCCCATCATCCCAGAAGAGAGATCCAGAAGCTTGTCCTTGTTCATCCAGGGCAATAATGAGTCCAAATGGGTTCAGGCGGCTGTTGACAAACACGTTGAGAAGTGTCAGTACAAACCTATGGGCACTGTCCCTTCCAAGTAACTTAACAGAAACTTCTGAACACAATTCCACTTTAAGGTTATGAAAAAGGTCATGACAGTGATGCCTTAGGATTTTAGCTTTTGTATTTTTCATGTATTTGTAATCCTGCAATTCTCTGTTGTATAACTCTAAATTCCATATAGAGTGTTAGCTACTATCTTCGCATTCTATTCAGACAAAACAAATTCCTCTCTAGGCTTGTGACTCAAGGACATCTGTCTCAGGCCCCAAGAGATGTAAACAAAAGTGAGTTTGGCAGGGAGTAAACTGGGGGTATATGACTTCATTACCTGAAGCTGTAATTGGAGGATTAACCCCTGATATGTAAATGTACCAAACTTGTAATTGTGTGAAAAACTCGTGATCATCGTCCATCTTGGGTGTAGCCCCTCGGAGGCTTTTGACTGCCCAAGGTGTACCTATTGAAGGCCTTTAATAAATACCCACTTTTATTCTCTTAATCTTATCTAGCCTCTGTTTTAGGTAAGCCACTCCAAGGCATCAACAGAAGAATGACAACAGTGTTCACCAGAAGGACTCTTCACCAAGTGATGACAAAATCTTTGCCTTGCCTTGTCCCACTGAAGTGTAAAATTCCCACCTTTTGAGTGTTCACGTGGACAAGCTCCCCATTCTTTTGTGGTCTTAATGTATGATAACTGGACAGTCTGGGAGTCAACTGGTGCCCAGTACTACCACAGCATGGCTGCTGCACAGTGCTGTCCCCTCTCTTTCCTATTCAGATTAGCTTCTGAGGATGGTTCAGAACCATGAGACCAGTTGAGACTAGGATATTATCCATTGGAATAGGGAAATATTTTTCCTGAAGAGAGATTTGAGCTTTTCCACCTTGTTTACAGCATTAGATAAATTCACCCAAGAAGAGTTTTGCATTTCCCCTTGCATACATTTACTTTGAATGACTGACAGCAGGTCAGTGTGGCAGCAAGAGGTGCAAAAGCTTTCCTGAGCATAACCACAGAGTCAGGAGTAGGCGTCAGCTGTGCTGACAGTGACGTGGGTCATCTCTGAGGTGATTTCTCCTAATGAAATTGTGCGAATAGTGGTATAAAAATACTGTACTTATCACTTGGGATGGCAGCTGGGAGCTGCAGATAGTCTGTGTTCTGCACTTTCTTTTGATTGCTTTTTTGACTGTCTGTGGGTCTGACCCAAACCACGGCTGCTTGGTGACAAACACAGGTGACATTACCTCTCGGTAGTGGTTGTGGCTGGTGCCTGTTGCGGCAGAATGTACCCTCCACGGATGTACAGAGGGATCTTGCTCAGCGGGGCAGACACAGTAGCATAGTTCTTCTTCCAGGCACTTGGCACTTTAAGACCCTACCACAAAAATTAACGCAGTTAAAAAAATGCCAATCCAGGCACTATACATGTACACCAATGAAAAAGAGAGCAAGGGGTACATTTTCATTTCAGTTCCATCAGTGAAAAAAACAAACTAAAATATGGATTTCAGGAATATTATTCTAGTTTCTTTTTTAACGCAAAAGAGGATCTAGCCCCTGCGGTTATGCAAATGCATGAGATAGAAGCATCATGACTGAAAGACAGCAAATGGTCTTTAAAAATGGTACCATTATTCCGTATGCTGTGAAAAAAAAAACACTCATCAAGAGACTGAGCAAAAAGAAAAAGAAACTTTTGCTTCCTCTTTTTATACATCTGGAGCCTGTCACAATTCAGTTTAAGGTAAGTGATTCATAGTCATTTGGGAATGTAAACTGTAGATTTTCTTCTCTTCTAAGAACAATTCTTCCCCTTTCAGAAAGTAATTACAGCATTCAGTGAGTGAAATTTGTGTGTGTGTAGACAAGCAGCATTAAGTTCTCCGCATCATCCCTTTCTGGTTTAATACCTCAAAACCAGCTGTAGGCAAGACTTATTTACAGAGTAAATAACAGGAAGGCTTTGCTCTTGCCCTCTGTAAATGATAATTATGATTTATGGCAAGTACCCAACCTTGGTTTGGATAAACACCATGTGCATGACAAGTAAGTGCCAAATACTGGGAGCTGAGCAATGCAACGGGCAGGCACATAGGCAGGGCAAGCGACACAGGCCACTGTCCCTGTGCCCAGCCCAGCAAGGGGGCTCAGAGGGAACCACAAAAAGAGTTGAATTAAATGCTGGACTTTGCAGCATCACAGTCTTATGAAAAGAGAAAAAGGAACGGGTTGGATGAACATCCATCTGAAGACACCAGCCAAACGATGAAAATGACCAAACTTATTTGAAAATAAGTCTGCATTTCCTCTGAGAGCAGTTCTGTTCTGCCCACTCCTCTGCCAGGGACACTCAGGAGAGTTAACAGCAGCCTGATGATCCTGGGCTCACACTTCTGAAAGCTCTTAGCATCAGCTTAACTGCTCCCATTGAAGCCAACGCTGGGCTTAGCCTGCAGATTGCAGCAGAGCACTTTTGGAAATGCAGTCCTGAGGATGGGGTTGGAAAGGTCAAGATTCATAATCCGTGAAGGGAAGGTACTGGCATGTCCCACAGAGCAGATTGTTCTGCATCTCTTGGAAGCATCTTCCAGAGGGGAGCCTCACCTCAGGCTCCCAATATGCCTTCTGTCAAAAGTGATGCATGTGCAAAAGTACACACAGGAGGGTTTGTGGCATATTCTCAGGAGTGTGTCTTAGGTTTCTGCCTCTGTGCACAGATGGGTATCAGAACAAGAATTAAAAGTGGGGGGCAAAGAAAAAAATCCTGGCATTTTCATACATGTCTAGGCTGCTCTTGAAAATTCTGTTCACTGTGTCTTAGAGCTTTACATAGCAAAAATAGAAAATAAAAGGTTACGGAAAGCTGTGTAATTTACTCTCCCAGCTAGCCTGATGTAGACTTTTTGTTTTCTAGTTTTCTTACATACAGATGCTGAGGTAAAAATACTGCCAAACATTGCTAAAAGTTATTTTGCTGCAATTGTACCATTTTAAATTATGTAAAAAAAAAAAGTAAGAAAATTAATCTTAAAAATACATACGGTATAGTAGTCGAACCATTGTGCTTCAGGGAAGTATACAGTCACAAACCTTGCTCCCTGTAATTGTTATAAAGAGATTAAAGTATTTTTTCTTTTTGCATTTCTGATATTACATTAGCTTTATTATATTTGTGCACGGAGAGATGTATGCCGAATATTCTAATAACATCAAATTTTGGATATTATGGCTGAGTTATTGTCATAGCAGTGGACTAGTGCTGGCTAATCTATAATACTAAACAGACAAGCCTATCCTCTTTGGGGGGTTTTAGTGCCATACCCTGGGATGAGTCAATGTTACATGATTATTTCATTCTAGTACATAGCTCTCTGTCTTGCAAATGTAACTGGCCTCGGTGCACTCCTCCAACATCTGAGCAGCCCCAGAGAGGGCTATGGCAGCCTTTGCAAGGCAGGGCTTCACATCTGAAGTGGGAAGACACTACTGCTCAGTGCCCCTTGCACCACTCCTGTCACAGAAACAGGCTGAGAATAAGCTCTAGCACACAGAGGATACAGATCCTTCTCTTCTTGTAAACAATTTAAAGTTGCAGATAAGTAATAATAAATAATAAATGTTTTGCTAATTGCAGAATTACTGTACTTTGTTTTGCAGCATGTGTTGTGTCATATCACTGCAGGGATGAAATCACGCTAAAGGCACTTTGTATTAATAACTTCAGGAACAGTTGGAATCAAAACATACTTCCATTTTTGTCACAAGTTGCTTATTCTCACAAACAGATTAATTTTTACTCTCAGTGTAGACGTCTGCCCCTTTTCAGAAATATGGTTTAACTCCAAGGACTACCCCAGGGATCTTGTGGAGCAAGAAAACTAAAGGTGGAAGAGAAGAGTTAAGGCAAAGTTACCATTTGACATTTTAGGGGTTTTAGATATATGAAAAACCCTATAAAGTCAAGATACTCCCCTCTCCATCTTTTCTCTGCAGTATTATGACAAGCCTGGATATTCTGGTCTACGGAAAAGCGTGTAACCATCATTTGAGTCGTGATGATTTCAGGGCCAGGTTGGATGGGGCTTTGAGCAACTTGGCCTAGTGAGAGGTGTCCCTGCCCATGGCAGGGGCATTGGAACTAGATGATCTGTAAGGTCTCTTCCAACCCAAACTATTCTATGACTCTATGATTCCATGAGCCTCACCTTCATGACTCCCTAAGTAACAAACCAGTGTGTAAGGCAGTTCGCCATTCTAATATCTTTTGGATGTCTCACTTGCTCTCATCCTATGACTCAAGGAGTGAAGGTCAAGTCATCCCTGACCCATCTTGTCTACACAAGCAAATGCCAAGCTGCAGTTTGACACAGTCACTGCTGGCCTGCACTGCCACAGTGAGGGGCTTACAGCTCACCTCTGCCCCTGTCCTGCCAGCTGGCACAGCCCTGGCTGTCAGCTATCACACTGCAAGACCCAGCAATGTGCTGCCTTCAAAGTTCTGCTTCCCTCATCAGGCCACAGGCATGCAGCCTTCCTTTCGTGCTACAGTTCTTCAAAAAACCATCCTTATCTAGACCCCCTATCATTTTATATATCCTTATAACGTTCCCTTTTATTCAATTCTTTGCAGGAAGCTTCCCCTGGCTTGTCACTCCATCTTCATGGGAAAGTTTTTTTCCCATCCTTCATCATCTTGCTGGTCTGAGACCCTGTGAAATCTCCTTGCTACTCATCAGCTATTAGAAACCTGTGGGATTCTGAAGGTAAAGGACTGATGAATGAAGTGCCTCAGTGGGGTCAGAATGGTTTTAGATGCAGGAATAAGAATTTTATTTTAAATTCACAGAGACAAAAGAGTTGGTTAAAAAACAAGGTGAGTAACAGTGGCCTGTTTATATGTTTGATCATCAGCAACATCTAGAAATATATCAGATATTCTGGCGGCATGCTGATTGCAAACAGCACTAGGATGTATCACACGCAAATGCTTAGATATGCTCAGACATACCTGTCTTGTGCTGCCAGCAGTCAGTGGTGGGCAAGGAGAGAAACACACCCTTGCTCCAGCCAAGCAGCGAGAGCCATGACCCCAGCACTGTGCCCAGCACAGCAGAGGAAAATGCTGCTTTTAAAAACCTGTCCTGTTAGCAGCTTACATTATCATTATTGTTTCCATAATGACTGCTTTTGCCTGTGATGCTGGGAAACTCCTACCACAGCCCTTGAGATGCTGCAGTTCCAAAACACGGTGGGTGAGCGGTAGTATGGAAACCAGTTTGCTTTCATATCTGTGTGTTTCTTCCTAGCTCAACAATTACTGCTCTGTGTGTGTCCTTGGAGACTGCTGCCAGCACAATAACAGGAGCATGTGAAGGGCAGCATCCAGCCTCTTTACATCCATTCCTCACTTGGAGTAAAAGGGAAAGGCTGTGCCCTCACTTTCATCCTCCCACTTCAAGTACTGAGAAGCTCTGTACTGGCTGTGCTGCTCAGAAATGTGTTCTGCAAGCTTTGACAGCGGAGAGGAGAAAGGGATGGATATGAGCAAACATGCTCTGAATGTCATCCAGTGCCCTAAGCACCATTCGTTTTTTTTATTCCAGTATGATGGCATTTTTAATTACAGTACTTGCCTCTTCAAGAACAGGAGCAATCATAAAGGCAGGTCCCCAAAGGAAGGCAGTATCTATTCCATGAGTCTCCTGATCAGAGGTAAATCTATTTTGAAAGTGAAATACACAATGTTAATTCATAGTCATTAGAATTTGCCAAATATTTTGATATTACTCACTGTGACAAGAAATCTGCTTCCTCAAGATATCCTTCAACAGAGCCAAACATTTTTCGTGATTGAGGGAATGCTAAAAGCTGGACAGAGATTCAGGTATTTCAGTAGTACCTACCATCCCAGAGCAGACCAGAACCCTCACAAAATGATGAAGCTGATTTCTTTTCAGAACAGCAACAGTGGGGAAACAACTCACTTAATTTCTGTTCAGTGGGCTGAGACTTCATTGTGGGAGCCAATGAGCAGGATAGGGGCCAGGCCCAGGAGAGGGAACGTAGAGGAAACACACTGTGCTCTAGGATCTGAAGCATTTGTGAAAATCCTTGGATTTGGCTGCCCACACCTTTCATAGATTTACATTTGAAATTGTTTGCAAGACAAACACAAAGCAACATTCACACATATTGTACTTTTTAGCTGCCTCTCCTGAATGGATGAAAAACCTATGGAATTCAGTCCATTTTATTCAATGCACTAAAATTGATTTGGATTCTGGTCATGTTCTCCAGAATGCTCACAGTCCCGTTTGCCCGGCATCACCTGCCTTCTCTTGGGAAGAGATCTCTATTCCACTCTGCATCAGCTAATGAAAATATTGAATAGCACCTGGCAAAGAAGAGAGATCCTTCCCAGCTCAGGAACCTCCACTCATCCAGCATAAAATCTTTGAGAATTTAAATAGGTTTTCAACCATCTGTAAGTCTCTTCCTGAGGAAATAATTAATGGATCCTAGTTCTTATAAGCACGTCACATGGAATGTGTCTCAAATCCTCCTAAAATCAAGGTACCTTGTACCTCCTGACTTCTGCTACTCCTCTGCCCCCTTGCCCCTCCTGCCTCATCAGAGATGGCAACTGGTCTGGTTTTCATTCATTTTTGACAAATTCACACTGGCTACTGCATACTTACATATTTTTCTCTAAGGACATATAAACTCCTCGTTTAAAAATTCATTTACTGTGTCTGTTTCATGGACTTTGCAGCCGCCCCTGTCCAAAGCCAGGTCTCTGTTGAACGCTGGCTGGAGCAAAGTGGCTCAGTGTCAGTGCCCTGCTCTGACACCCTGCCTGCTCGGGTCAGAGGCACACACTGCACCCAGCCCAGGCTTACAGAAATTTCCCCAAATAAGTAAAGATAACTTGGCAATAAAAAGACACTTATTGAGTGCTCAGATTTCTAAAATATTGCAGACTTAGGGGAGTACACAAAATTTAGGAAAAAATGTTCTTGAAGGCATGCCTTGGGCTCTGCTTGAAAGAAACCCAAATTTATTCAGAGTTTCTTCTTCTGTCCAGAACAGTAGCTCTTTTGGACACCTTAATCTTGGTCGTTATTGCATTTTGACATAATGCTTTGTAAATGTTTAAAGCAGATTATGGTTTTTGATGAATTACCTTGTCCTAAAGTTTTTGAACTTTAAAACATGAGTTTTTCTTGTCATCTCAATAGGTTCTCTGTATTTTCAATTTCACTGTAATAAAATTGTAATACTAATACAATATATTTTGTTGTGGAAGATTTCCGGACAAAAAGCTGATCAAGAAATTATGAAAAAAGAATAATCAATTGTATTTGTACATGGAAACAGGCATCTCACCCTTCAACTCAGCACAATTTTCTCTTGCAATTATAGCAACCACTAGCACAAATTCAGCAAACAAATGAACTTTCCTATTTTGAAAATATAAACCATTAAACCATGCTGTAATCTATGAAAGGTCTTGAATTCCATCTACTGCTTCCCCTGGTTAGATGCTGGCCTCTTTTCTGTCATATTTCACCCCTGTATAGCCATTAAACACAACTTTCCCTTCCACTAATGGATTACCACCTCACAGTCTTTTTGGACAGCTGAGATACCAATGCCTCTGCTTGATGGAGTAAAAGCCTCAGCGGCACCAAATATGCTTATAAGAATCTACCAGGATGTTGTTCTTGTTTGTTACTTGAAATGAGCCCCTAAATGTTCAAAATGGAATGAAATATCCACATGAAATAGCTATTGATTGGAGACTCCCTGCCTGGGTACAGTTGTTTTCATGGTGAGGACTGTGAACTCATAAGGCTTCACCTGAAAAACTAATGCAGGAGTTCCTTAGTTTTCCTTTGTATTTTTTACAAGTAAGAGGCAAGGTTGATGTAAACTTCCATCACCCATACACTGAAAATTCTGTTTCAGTTCTCTTTCTCAAAACCCCACATTTCTCCTCCTGTTAACATCTGGGCCACTTTCTCTACTTGGGTAGACCCACTACTAAACTGCTTAATATTAATTAGAAATAGTAAGAAATACACAGTAAGTAATAACAGTGAATAATAGTAACCAGAATTAACTAACAGTAGTAAGAAACACTTTTAAGCCATTTTAGGCTCTAGCTATGGCAACATTAGCAAGTGATGGGATGAGGAGCCCAGTAGGGGCACTGGGGAAGGAAACTGTTTGTGTTGATCTCCTGATGCCTACCCTACTTACATGCATTTGAGAGGTTTTATTTCCTAGTAATCCCACTCTGTCCTGCTGACTAAGCTCCCATCAGTGTCTGTAGTGAACCTCTCAGCTCAGTTTCATCCGACAGAAGCCTCTGCTGGTGCATCTGAGACTGCTTTATGACTCAAATCGAAGCAAATTTGGAAATTTGCTAATGTGCATGTGGCCCACATAGAGTACAGGTATGCTGGTAATGGTCAGAAAGACAGCTTTAATGACACTAAAGTAATTTTGTATTAGCAGAGATTAGCTAATATTAATGCCAAAACTGACTTGGGCATTTCCAATATTAACACAAATCACATTAAGCAAAAATAGACCTAAAATAAATACTTGAAATAGCATATAGCCAATTGTAAGTTATGAGTACCTATAAAATTCTACCTAATTTTATCTAGTAAAATAACATTGCAGAGTAGAAAGAGAAAGGATACTGCTTTTAAAATTTATCAGTTAACCAGTTAACCATTATGCTGAGTAAGCAAAACAGATTTTGTGCACATGCTTTCCATACTTGAATGGTCCGCACTTCAGTGTAACCTCAGTTTAATTTGCAAAAAATGCCTTACCCTTTAACCAGAATGTTTTTAACCTAAAGGTTAAAAAAAAGAACATTAAACAGTCCATGACATAGCCTGCACCAATGAAATGAAATTGTGGCAGAGCTTCAGGCTTTCATATGTATTATTTGCACTCCTTTTGCTCAAGTCTTTGCAAAAAGCATTCTGAAGGAGAAAATTTACCAAAAGCAGGTAAAAAAAACTAATTAGAAGATGAGGACAGGGAAACTAAACCTCAGTTGTATTCCTGCTTCTTCCAAAAAGAAAAAAATGAGTTGTTCTAAAAATTTGAGTTTTATTTTCAGAGGGGCTTTTCAGTCTGCATTTATTAATCTCAGTTTTGCACCTGCTTCTACACTCAAACATCTCTGTCTCTGTTTTCTCTGTGCATTTTGTGGACACAGATGTGGGTTTCATAGATAGCATGCAGATGCAAGTGCTAAATTGGAAAAAAACCAAATGCTACGGATCATTGGACTCTCTGTATGAGGCCTTTTAGCATTCTGGATCAGAATACAGCTTTCCTTGATTTCATTCAAATACAGAAAATACAGGTATGTGACTCCCATTTTTGAAATATAAAAGAACTATAAATTTGCCTAAGACTAGAAATTTTCAGAATTCTTCTTTCTTAAGTTTGTCTTTTTCCCCTATTGGAACCAAATACAGGTTATATATTAATGGAAATTAATTGCATATATTAAGAGTTATTTTTGTGCATGTAACTTGATTGATTTAACTATTCAACTGTTCTTTTAAGAGAGACCATGCAATAATAATACTGTGACTATTCTCCTAAGAATATCAACCAGTATGTACATAAGAACTCAACTACTTTTGTGAGCAAATTATGATAAAAAAGAGACTCCAAACTCACTCGTGCATCAGTGACCGCACCACCGTGCCTCCGTGAACGTGAGACTCGTAGAACAGGGTGTATAAGTATGGCAGCAGTGAGTATCTGATCCGAAGAGCAGCACGAGATATCTTGGCAAAAGCATCTCCGAACACGGCTGGGTCTTGCTCCTGCTCAGGAAAAGCTTACATTTGCACTGAGCATTGAAACAAACTCAGCAGAGAAGCTGTGTGCAATAAGGAGAGCTGTGGCTGGCACGATGCTATGGAAGTGAGTGTTTATGCAAGAAAAAGCACTCATCTGCAAACTGCAAGATACACTAAGAACAACATCCATTATTCCCAAACTAACATTTGTACAACATTTTTAACTTGAAAAATTGCAGTGAGTTCAAAAAGATCAGGCCCCTCCACAATGTACGTGAGCCCTCTGCAACCACCCCTAACCTTGTGAGGCGAGGGGAGCTGGGGCTCCATGTCTGTGCTCAGGAACAGATATCCTGCCCCTACAAATTAATTTATCCTGGAGATGCAAGCCCTCTCGGACAAAGGAGGTGAAACACAGGAAAAAGGGAAGACTGATAACCTGCAGATCAAAGTCAAAAGCATAATTATGTCAGCCACAAACATAAAGGCAAGTCTACTTAAAAAGAGTAAACTCATAACCCTGCTGAAGCCAGCAGATGTGACTAAAGTCACTGTATATGGTACAGAAAACATTTCATCCATTCAAAGAAACTTGATTTCTCCTCCTGTGTGCCCCATTTTAGGATGCCCTGACTGACAGGACACCCACACATCAGCAGTGCCCCTCAGCTCCTCACTGCCAGTGATGCTCTCCTGAGAGACAGGGCACACACCGGGTCCCACCATCAAGAGGGCAGCTTGGAGCAGCCTGTCTGACTTCATTGGCTGGTTTTGATCTTACTCCAAGGCAGCCTTGACTCTCTGAGGGATGGGGAGCAGAGATCACAGCCAAGAGCAGTGCTGGGTTAGGGAAAGAGTTACATCTCCTTTAATTCTTCCTGTCCAGCCTCTCCAGTGCTAAACAGCCAGCTTACGAACACATGGCTCCCTTTCTCCTTCATGAAATCTTTCCAGAGTACTCAATTTTCTCATTAAAACTGAAGACTATATGATGAATTCCAAGCATAATGAAACGTAAAAGAAACAGAAGTAACAAAGCTTTTTATATTATCTACTGCTTTTCAGACAAGAAAAATATTTTTCAGACAAGAAAAATAACTGTTTGAAATACCCAATGAATTAGGCAAAGTGGGTATTTAAGATTTTATTTTAACACTAACCTAATGTTAATTAAATTCAATATTTAAGTAAAATTTCACCATTATTGTTTATGTCAGAATTAGTCACTAAGAATACTCCCTGCTGGCTCTAAGCTCCAGAGCATCCATCTATTATTTCAAAAATTGCACTATATTTTTACCAGTGTTCTGACACTGTACAAACACTGCCTAATTTCACAAAAAAAACAGTCAGACTTCTTAGGTGATGCTGAGTCACCCAAAATGCCTGCTCATTTCTTTCCGTGAAAACAATATTTTAAATGGACTTAAGTAATCCAATAAAACCAGATATATCTCTGAGATGCAGCACCCATCATATAGAGCCATTGCTCTCTTCTTGTTTATTAAAGTGTACATAAGAGATAGATTGACCTACCCAGGTCAGACTGTTTGCATGCACAAAGGGCCAAGCAACCATATATATATATATATACTTATGCACCCCTAACTTTAGTGGAGAGGCAAATAGAAAATATTTTGCAACGGCAACAGCTAATAGCTCACAGACGTTTGTTCTCCTACAAAGAAATACCTCAGAGATCTACAGGCTAATTCCTGACCCTCTTAATGATAGTACTATAGTTTATTATTCCTGCATTTGCCCAGTTGCTGAACATCCATTATACTTTTGTGCAGAGACAAAGGTCTTCCTGGGAGTGTAAATGTTGCAGCATTTTGATGATACAACTTCAAAGAAACTGAAGGTTAGCAAATAACCTGAGTTCCAGCACTGCACAGATCAGTTTACAGAAGGAAAAAACCCCAAACATTTATTGAACAAGCAGAACCATTTCATCACAGTTGCAGATAAACACAGAATAATTATAAAGGCTGCAAGACCTTCAAACTTCATAGCTAGAAATGACCCGATACTTCTTTCTGTTTGCAACAAGTCTTTAAAAGACATTTATGATGTTGAAACCAGGGCATGGATCTGGACTAAAGCTGTACTTTTTCATCCATCTCATGGGCTCATTAGCCATTTCTGGTCTTGGCTGCCTCTTGGCTGATAATGCTGTCACTATTGGTGCCTCTGTTTGGAATTCTCACATTTGTAACTCGCTTTTAAACAGCAAGGATGCTGTATGATGATCTCTCTCCCCTCCCTGCAATACTTATAATTACAGAAGTATTGAAACAAAAGTTGTAGCAATCAAGAGAGTAGGAGGATACACTGACACTCACTGGATCTTAAATAAAACCTGGGCTTCAGTAGGTAAAAGATGAAACAGATTAATTTTACCAACAGCGTGAGAAGACCAGCATTTCTATGTTATCTTTACATTATGGATGGGAAAATTTTACATTTCACTGTGTAATTCCTGCTCTCGGTGCAGCACTCCTTTTCACCCACTGCTCCAGTTTACCCAAGAATGGCAGGTTAATTTCTGAGAAAGTAATACAAGTCACTATCCACATAACTGTAATCATAGGCTACAGCTTTATGTAACTTTGTTTACTTACGCTGTTTCCCTCTGAGTTGTGATTTCTGGAAAACGGATAGAAAGAGCCAAGCTGCATCCAGCGCAGGCAGAGTTCGTACGTAGTGTTGTAGTTAAATCCACAGATATCAGCACCAATCTAAGGAAAAATAAAATTGTGTTTGTGATTGTGACTGAGGCCCAAAAATGAGAGACTACAGAAATTTGCTAATAAAAATAATTTTTGGAAAGAAATCCCTGTTTCTAATTACTTTATAAGAACGCTCCATAATGATACAAATTTTTCTGTGACTGAGGTTGTACTGTCTCCTAGAGCAGTAAGTTCACTGTGGAAGATCTGACTGTATTTCAATAATTCTACAAATTCTCCATCCCAACTTGCAAACCCAGAAATATATGAAGGGGCCCTAATCATAGAATACATAATACAAAGAGATCAGTTTTGGATGGCATGCATTAAGTCAGTCTGAATCTTGCAGTGCTATTTTTGTTTCCCTTCAGCAGCCAAGACTGATGTTTAGCCTTTTAATCTGCAGTTCCTTAGGCTGTGGGGGCTGTTACTGCTGGCCACCTCACGTGGCTTGTTCCAGAAAACATTTGAGTTAATTTGAAGTGATATTGTGCACAAGCCAGCAGCTGACTAGAGGACGCCAGACTTACATAGGGAATGCCAAAGAGGTTGAATTCCAGGATTCCGATGACTGACCGGCGCAGGTCCTTCCACTGAGAGAAGTTGTCACCCAGCCAGTGACCGCTGTGCTTCCCACTGCCAACGAATGTGGACCGACTCAAGACAAATGCCCGCTTTCCAGTTGCCTGCTGGACAACACTGCAAAGAAATGCAAGAAGATCATTAAAAACAAGAATGGTAACTAAAACACCTTATCATCAACCTGAGCTTTCAGGCACAATTTTATCTGAAAGGGTATTATTCATGAAACAATTATTATTGTGATCCCTACTCGCATGAAAATGTGGCTGCAAAACTGCAGATAAAAGGAAGATTTACACAGTGGCCAAAACAAAAAAAACCACAAAATCTATCTGATTCAGTAAACAATTTGTCTCGGGTATTTTTAGTCTTCCTAAATAATAATTTGTGTTTAATTTATTCTCAGCAGTGTCTCAAAATGAAAAGTCGAATCATAATTTCCTTTCTATATTAGTACATTTAATTAAGTGTCCAATGAGTTACTAAACAACAATATAATAGGTATTTTTTTCAACGTAGCATTTATTTAGAGATTTGTATTGGTAAATAAAGTTCTAATATCCTGGAAAAAAAAGCAAAAAAAAACCCAACAAAACACAAAAAAAAAAACCAAAAACAAAATCACACAAAAATATCAAAATTATATCTAAACATCTTATAAAAAATAAATAATCAATATAGAAAAAAACCCGTGTAATCATTTAAAATGTCACCCCATCCTTGTAGTATTTTCTCTGGTTTCCCATCTTTTTTGGTATATGAGTTTTTATTACAGAATTAGTGGTACAATGAATTTATCTTTGCTTTTTGAAAATAATTTTGCTGCATCACTAGAAAATCAAGGAATATGCCTTACTAACAAATCTATTACAAAATTCCTCAGCATGGATCCATTTGTACATAATTATAAACTGCAGTATTTTATATTGCAGGAACTTAAATTCAACTCTGCTTTAATATGATTTGGGCAACACAATTCAGATTCCTTGGGAAATTCTAGCATGAAATATTAATCGTATTGTTCACCACCTACTTCCTTCTCCCTTTTCTTCATGAGATTTCATCAAGAGCTCTTTGACCCATATTCATAGTGGCCCAGTGTTGGCTCTTGGGTCTGTAATGGCACAGAGACTTTAAAGTGCTTCGACACTTGCTTCTGAAGCAAAAAAAAAAACCCAACAGCTTTCATGGAAGGCTGAATGCATTAAACTCAGGGGCCACATGCAGCAAGGGGTGCAATTCTTGAACCGTGAGGGACCTGCTGGTTCTGGTTTGCAGGTGCACCGTGGGGCCAATAACTGCACAAGACTCCGTGTGCTTCGTATAAATGTTATTTTGGAGCCTTTCATGGATGTCTTGAGCAGCAGTGCTCTCCTCTGGCTCTCTTTGGCTCCATTTGCAAATACAGGTGCTAATGAGGGCAATATCAGATCAACTCAACTATGATCCAGAGCTGCATAAACAATTTGTAACAAGTAATTTATTGAATAATTTCAGTCTTTCATGAACCATTGCAGAACGGGTCCTAATGTTGTCAAATGTATTTGTTGATTTAAATTATTTACAGAATATCATGTGCAAATAACTCTTAGCATTAAGCTATGCACAGACTGATTGCTGCTAGTTTATGTATTCAAATTCAAACCATTTGACATAAGCCAGATGACATATTTCCTATTCTCTGTCTGCATTAGAATAACTCTTGGAATTTTTTTTTTTATACAATTACGAAGTTGTCATTTATTTTCATCCAGTATTCTGCAACTGATGCTGGGTGTTAAATATTCCTGTCAGTTATTTAATTTAATATATTCTTTGTAGAGAGCGACTGCAAGAAGGATATACAACCAGCCTTGAAAAGAAATGTATTTGAGAAACCCAGATGAATATGTATGAAAAATACTTCACCAAAGTTTCCCAGCGTTGCAGCAAAATCAACCTCTGCATATACTTTTGGTGGTCTTTACCACATGTGGCCAAGCAAAATAAGTCTGTTTTGTAAGGAGCCCTGGAAGCAAGTGCTTCAGGAAAGGGGAAGGTTCCCAGCCTTGGGGAAGGCTGTGAGGAGCTGTGCAGCAGTAACTGATCCAGTGGCATTAGTCTGGAGCAGCACAGCCAGGACAGTGTGGGCACTGAAGGGGCTGGGGCAGGTGTGTCTGCACACAAACCTTTTCCTGCTGAATTCACAGGGTTTGTCTCAGGCAATTGGCTTTGCTGGCACGGAGCCTGAGCAAAGCTAAAAAACAGTTCAAGAAGATAGGAAATTTGAAGGCTCTATTCACAGGGCTACCAAGACAGTACATGGTTATGCGGACTCCAGTGTGCAGAGAACAAACTCCGGTGGAGAGACCACTGCTGAGAGGATCTCCTTAGAGACTGGGGAATTGGGGCCCAAAAACCATGGTAAGAAGTCCAGGGTTCAAGGGCTTTCTGTTCTTTCTCTCAAAAGCAGAATTGTGCTTCAACCAGGCACATAAGACCTGGCAAACTACTTCTAGTTTTTCCAGTGCTTCCCTCGCCCCGGACTTGGCATATAAAATACAAATGCATCAACACCAGAATTAGGCTCACTTAACCGTGTCCTCTGGATGCTATTACAATCCAGCTTCTGCAAATGAGTGCTAAATGCTAAAACAGGCCACACATGGACCCCTGCTTTGGCTCTTCCATTGTGCTATTAAATTTCCCAGTGTTTTAGCTCAGTCCCTGCTGGAAAAGGCATGATTTGCCCTTTTATTTAATCCAACAGCTGGCTTTCCACAGCAACAGTCTGCCTGCATAAGCTGGTTTTGAGTGCTTCCCAGCTGCAAAATGAGTTTTACAGTAGCTGACAGCAACCGTGCTGCAATGCAGCTCTGCCCTCCTGAACCAATGGAGCCCCAAGCCAGTTTGCAAAACACTGCTGCCAGGAACCAGAGGCAGCTCCAGAAGCAGCTAAGAGACCTGTACAGTTTGGATTCTCCACTGACAGTGACAGGAACTCCTCTGCCACAATACTGAAGGGACAGATAAATACCCCTGACACCACACAAGGCTGCTTCTGCTGCAGCTGCTCATGAGAAGCTCTAACAGAGCACAGGAGCATCTTGCTCTAGATATACAAAAGCAGAAGCAGAGAAGTTAGGCCCTACCCATACATCTTGATTTAACTGAGAAAAGTAAAATTAGAAAGGATTCTGTTCCTTGTTCCAAGGTTCTCTTTTCTTGAAACTTCTTACTAAATGGCAAACAGTAAAAAGAAACATGAGTCTGTTTCTTATTAAATACTATTACAGACTTTCCAGGTAACATCAGTGGCTTTTAAATCACCTGGAACCTGATTAGAAATATTTAGAAAACTTACTTGAAAGTTGGTTCTGTCTGTGACCAGCCAAAGAGAGAGTGTGTGTTGTAATGCTCTCCAAGGTAAGTCTTGGAGTCAGGACACAGTGTCTTTTCCGCCAGGGAACGATCAGAGATGCCTGAGAATGACACAAACCACTGTAAAATCATACACATCACAATTCAAATCTCTTCACATTTCTCCACATTTAAGGGTGAAAACACCAAAAGATTTGGGAAGAGGAAAAGCTGAAGTGCTGGACCTGCACTGATTTGAGGTTAGCACGTAGCCACGAATACTTGTTTTCAGGAAGGCACATGTCCTTGGAGAGGGGAGAGGACTGAGTCCACACTGATAATTAATTTCAAGTTCTATGTCCAGTAATTCAAAACATGTCTACAGGTATTATGTATTCAGTAAGTAATAATCAGAAAGAAAATTTCTGCTTTGTTGAATTAAGAATGCACCTATATATTATTTTACACAATGACAAATTTTAGTTAACAGCAAAAATGTTGTAGAGATGCTACCTGGTCTTTGATCCTATATCAAAGAGATGCTGGCAAAGCCCTTTTGGTGCAAAAAAATTTCCATCCTCTTCAGGTAACCACCATGAAAATGCCACATGAAGTTCAGCAGGAATTGGGCAGGTCAGATGTTTATACATTATATTTATTTTTAGAGATGGAGTTGCAAATATTATAAAATTCTCTTAAAATAAAAAAGAAAGTGAATTCTCAAAAGTTCTTTTTTTTCATGCTTAATTAGGTGCATGCACTATTGTAAATATTTCTCCATGAACAAGCAATCTTCCTGCCTAATCGCACTTCCTGTATGGGTGCAGTTCATTATCACAATTTCTCTGTACCTGAAACCCCATTAGCCTCTCAGCCACTACAGCTACAATCCACTACAGCACTACAGCTGTGCCACTAAAGCTACAATCCTTGTGTTTGGATCTTTAGACACAAAGACTCCAGTGTGGTGATCTACATCAGAAATAACTTAATTTATAGGCAATTTCCAAGTAACTTTGACTGATATGTCTTTGAAGAAGACACTAAGTTTCTGAAGAAAGTCACACTTAATGTCCCAGTGGCTCTTGATTATTAGCCCCATAAATTTAAGGTAGGGTAGGAGAGAAGATACTACCACACGAATCATAGATTCATGCTTCATTCTTACTCTGAGTATTTTGTATTCTGCCTCAGTAATACTGATTATTTTACAACTGCATATTAATCTTCAGTATAAAATGCTTTATAGAAAATTGATTTGAAGGACATCTGGCTTTAGAAGTTCAAACCACAGTTATGTGTAATCATGGTTATAAAATTTAGATAAGGAGGTTGAAGGCTACACTGTCAAAAAGTCTGAGCCTCTGAGACTGGGTCTAGCACAGACGAAATCACCTAAGACAATAGTGAGCTCCCAAAACTCTGCTAACCCCAGGAAGGTCCTAAGGTCACATCTCATACCTACAGCAATCAAGAGCTTGGACAGCTAAGAACATGCACCTATTCTATAAAGTGAAATAGAAAAGAAAGCCCTTAAACACTGGTTCAAAAGAGATTCCCTACATCTTGGGATGTACAGCCTAGGGCTCCTGGCTGCAGAAGGGAGACCAGTACCAGGGAGGTCTCTGGGAAGACCTTAGAGCAGCCTTCTGGTACCTTAATGGGACCTACAAGAAACCTCAGAGGGACTTTTTAAAAGGGCATGGAGTGATAGGACAGAGAGTAATGGTTTCCAGAGAGTAGGTTTATATTAGATATAAGGAAGAAATTCTTTACTGTGAGGGTGGTGAAACACTGAAACAGACTGCCCCGAGAAGTTGTGGATGTCCCATGCCTGGAAGTGTTCAAGGCCAGGATGGATAGGGTTTTGAGGAACCCGGTCTGGTGTCCCTGCCCATGGTAGGGGGGCTGGAAGAAGATGGTTTTGAAGGTCCCTTCTAACACAAACCCTTCTATGATTCCATGATATCATTCTAACGCTGTGAGTCACAAGCAGAAGTAGGGGCATATGTGCACAAGTCAAGTCAGAGAAACTGGGCTCAAAACACACCTGTCTTCAGTATCTCTCAGGGTCTTTACATGTCATGTAGGCCTCTAGGTCTGAGTCCCTTCTAGTGGCTCAGACTTCAACGCTGATTTTCACAAAGTTCAACTGCATGGCTAAGAAGCCACTGCATGGGTTCACTCTCAGTCCTTTATTTGTGATGTAAAGGGAGCTCTGCTGTTTTGGCCATTTTACCCAGTGTCTCACATCCTTCTTGCAGCTTTGAAGGCTGACAAAAAATGAAGGTAATTTAAGGCAAAGGTGGAAATTCTCATCAGTTCCTGGGCTTTGGTCAAGACTCAGAGGGCCAGTATGCAGTGGATAGCCCACGAAGAGAGCAAACACCAAAATCATCATTAAAAGCTCTGCTTCTGCTTTCAAAAATTTACAATCTTTATAATCTTTTTTCATGCTTTTGTTATGTTTATGTTTCTCTTATATTCAAATAAAAAAAAAAAAAAAAAGAAAGAATTGCAATTAAATAAAGAAAATTTAGAATTCTTATGAGAGTACAAAAGCCTGAAGGGAAAAAGGGGACATTTCCAATACTCCACTGTCAATACTCCAACTCTCATGTAGCAACTTCCTGCTGCATATTAACATTGTTCAGGCAGCTGGGCTTTCCTGGGGAAATGTTGGCTGGATTAACTGCCACACCATTGGCAATAATCATAGGTACTCATGGCTTCCTGGGGAAGAATGAGCATATCATTAACTCAGCTACTGGAAGAGATTTTCCTATTGCTCTAAGTTTCCCATAGGCTTAGACATTTTAAAACTTATTTTTAGCCCATTTCTAGTAACACAGTGAAAATTTCTTTCCCAAGAGAAAGGAAATATATCGAACAAAGACACCGGGGAGATACCATCTCCCCTGTCATAGTATGTGAGAAGGCAGAGACAGCCCATCTCTGAGACTAGCAGTGGCAAGGCAGAAGGGTTCCTCCCTCTGTACAGCTGTAGCTGAGTTACAGTAAATAGGTATCTTCCCCTTTTTCTGATGTGGACCAGCTGCTCAGAGAATGGCGTGAAAGGTCGTTTTTCTAGTCCTGTTATGAGGCAGACCCTTGGACAGAGGAAAGTGATTGTTTTTGATACTCCATCAAAGCTGAGCCACTGGGGTGTTGAACAAATATGTAACTGAACATACAGAACAGGCAGGGAAAGATGGAAAATGAGAGAATGGATTTTTTTTTTCCCCTAAAATATAGCCTATCCAGGTTTAAAACAAAACAAACAATAAAACCAAAGAAACAAACAAAAAAACCCAATGAAATGGTAATATCAATATTATAATAACATTATAATATAATATTCTATAAAATATAAATACAAACTTATAATACTAATAAATAATTCACGACAATGAAATTATACTGTTATACTTACTAGGAGTGTAAGGAGGGTTATTGACTTCAGTATCAGCACATCCAGGATACTGGCCTCTCATGAAATTGGATGGTTCGTTCATATCCTTTAATAAAGAGAGTAAGACATGTGAAAATCTTCATTTTTTTTTTTTTTCAAAGAAGGGAGGGCAGATATAACGAGACATACAATCCAGATCCCATCATAGTCAAGGATGTCCTTAAACTCCAGACACAACTGGGTCCACCATTCTACTGTCCTGGGGTTGGTGTAGTCAGGAAACACAGAATCTCCAGGAGGCCAGGCCTAGGGTTTACATATGTAAATCCTGGTTATTTTCTCATTTCTGTTACAATGCTGCTTTAATGTTTTGAAGCAGCACTAGACCAAATGCATCACAAATTAAAAAACCCACCTGCCCAACAGCAGGAGTCACACCATCAGAGTTGTTCACCCACACTCCCATTTTCTGGCCGAGTTCATAAGGTCTGTAAGTGCCTGGCTCCTCATCCTTGGTTATGAAAGGGTCCTAAAAACAGCAATTACATTTACTTTATTGAAATCCCAGAGGTAACATTTACTCTTTTATTAATATATTTTAGAAAAATTTGGATTATGTTCTTAATGCTGATTGCAAAAATATTGGAAGAAAACAGCATTAAAATTTAATAAAGAGTTGAGAGCACATAATAATTTAGAAAAAGTCATTAGGGATATGTCATGAGTATTTCTTGTGTAAGGTAAAAGCAACATGAAATTATTAAATACCCTCATGTTTATTTTTCATGAGACTTTCTATGTTCAAATAATTTTAGAGAAGCACTAGATTTTACTCCCACCTCACCAAGGTCTCTGCTGTGGCTGGGTGCTACGCTGGGCATTTCCAGCTCATTCACTTGAGCACCTCCGGGTTTCCTCCAAGGCAATCCTTATTCCAGCTGCCTCAGCATCAACAGCTCAATGCTGGAATAACTAAAACATTTCAAGGGACTTGAAGGTGGGCACATCCAGCCTCCAAAAGGCCTCCATCCCAAACCAATGCTGGACAAGGATGCTTCATGCCAGTCTAATGCAGAGTAACCCAGTTCATACCTGCCTGTGGGGCCCTACACCTTCATTCTCCCCAGGCACCAAGACCACAGCATTTCACACCCCATAGATTGTCCTTCCTGCCCCTTTCCACTACTTGGGGTGGTCACCACCTCCCACTGCTGCCACTGATATTGACACCAACAACTTCTCTGCCTCAGGATGACCTTCAGTGGCCATCAAGCTGATCCAAAGCAAGCTTCATCAGCTCCTGGGGATGATAGAAGCCCACCTACCATGCTGGTAAGTAATAAAATTAGGAATACTTTGAGATGCCAGTCTGCTCAGCAGTCAGCTGCAACCAAAAGGAGGTAAGTGCACTTTGCAATACATCTCTAATTTGAAGCAGCTATCTGCTTTGTGTTTTTTAGAACGGGTAAAGATTGCAGCCATTTTAGACAGGCATTCTTTAATTTCTCTTTAGAAAATCTTGCTTCCTCAGGTTCTGCTTTAGGCAAAACCTTTCAGTTATGAAACACAATGGAGGAAAACACCACTGAAACAATTCTTCAACTCAGGTATAGCTTGTGCAATACTTTAAGTGAACTTTAATCAAAATGTGATAGAAGTCTAACTAATAAATGTCTTAAAAAGAAAAAAATATCAGACGCCAAATGGTAATTTGCTTTAAAGGCTTGTTTTAAATCTCATTTAAATACCTGAATTAATTGCCTGATTTATTTGTGAGCCCTCTGATAACTATAGCCCTGGTGAGGGAAGTATATTCTTCCATGCCTCAACAACAAAAGCTACAGCTAAATCCCTACTTTAAGTGCAATATTCCGTTTATCTAGCTCTAGTGTCACCTCCATAAGGACTATAAGTGTCCATTACATTTTTAACTTGTTCAATAGTCCAACTTTGCAAAAGAGAAAACTGTCCATCTGCAATAATTATCTTGTAATTGTGGTAAAGATGTCTCTCAAGGGACTTGAAGGCTAGAAGAAGTCAGCCTAATTAGCTACTCCTAATCCAAACTTATGGTTTCCTTCAGCTGAAAGGTTGTTTCAGTGCATAAATCTAATATATTATGCAGGTTTAGTACCGCCCTAAAGAGAACAAAACCTCTCCACACACACAAGGGTTGTTTGTGGGGAAGGAGTTCCATGCCTGTTAAACCTTTCCTAACTCATCTTTTTAGCATTTTGGGGAAGAAGTGCTGAGCATCCTTAACTCTAACTGACTGCCTAAAGACCTGGGAGCACTGAGCACGTACCCAGACTAATGCACTTCCGCCTACGGCCCCAAACATAGATTTTGATGCACATCCATGAAAACTCATCTCCGGAAATTTCAGCCTCTACAGCTCACAGAACTGGACTTTAAAATGTTAAAGATACCAAGCATTATTTTGAATCATGAGCATGTTGCTCTTGACTTTTAAGTATTTTGTCACTCATGTAATTCCTAGCTGTTTCTATTTTTAGTATGATTTAATATATGGTATACAAGGTCTTTCATGAAAGATCCTCTTTAGTAAAAATGTTTATAATTTTTTAATGTAGTCATTGTTACTTTAGAACTTCTTTGTTTCTAAAGAATATATTTGTTCTGACACAGCTGAAACATGCACAATTATTTAGTGCAATAATGACGACCAGGTGCCGGCACGCAAAGTCACTATTTCCCCTAAATAGAGGTGGCCTCTGAAAGAGACCAGGAGAGAAGTGCTGAAGGGCTGCACTTAGAGGCTCCAGTAACGGAGCCATGCTACTCTCAAGGTGACCATAGCCACGGAGGGCTCTCAGCATTGGGTGCAAGCTGGTGTGGCACCAGCCACCCCCGTGATGGTGGCAAAACTGAGTTCAGGGTCCCATCCTCAGGCAGGTTTCCAGTGTTAATACTGCTGGCTGTCAGGATCTGCACTTTGCTTGTGACCAAAGTGGTCTGAGATGAGGTAGATGGAACCCATTCCCCAAATCCATTTACTAGGTGTTTTCCATTACACTAACTGGCTGCAGTCAGAGCCCATTTCTAGAAATCATCATGAGGGAGGCAACAATCTGCTACATTTGGGGAACTCACTCATTACTGTCACTACCCAAAGGGAATCTAAATAGAAAATTGTTCTTTCAGTATCCGACTGGATTACACTGGCCTCGATTGCCCCTAGCTTGGCTTTGCTATAACTTGGGAATGAAACCCTTCACACTGCTCCAGCTCCCAACTCAGCTTAGGGGAATGCTTTACATCACTAAAGAATGCTAACAGGCAGATTTTGACAGAGATGTCAGCAACTGTAACAAAGTGAAAATAGAAAACTTCAGCACCACTGCAACCTATACATCGCATGAACTTTTAAATAATGAAGGCCAGACTGGCTCAGCTTTTGTTCTTTTTTCACAAGCTTGGCTAAAGAACTAGAGCAGAAGACAGGCTTTAGTTACAGGTTAGTGGAAGGATGAAAGAAAGGCTTCCTACCTGGATTCCCATTAGCTCACTGTATGAATTAAAAGTTGCTATGTTTCTTGCATCCATCTAACAGCTGAATTTATATAGCAATGCCTCCCTGCACTCCTGCAGATTGTGCCATCTGAGAAACTGAAAGGGCTTTAAAAATGTTGTTGAAGTTAAACTCATAAGTAAAAAGATAATGTAGCTCACTCACTAAACCACGACTGCTTGCCTGTAGCTTCAAACCCAGTAGCAAGTGCAAAACAACTGGAGACATTCCAACATTGATTAAAAAGAGATGACTACCATGTATTTACTGAAAGGCAGGAGTGCATAGGAAGAGCTACCCCAAACTCCTGGTATTTTGCTCCTATATTAATGTTTTGCAAACTATTTTGAGATAAACCAATAAATAGGCATGTGGTATTTAATGTTGCAGCTCTAAGAGATTAGATCATTTTTAGAGCAGTACTGAGGTTACAGAGAGCCTAAACTGCCTAACAGTTAGAAAGAGCAATCAGTCCTGACAGCACATGTGCTTACCTACTGCTTAGTTATTTGCAATGATGTATCCAGTTAATTTGGGTCTATTTTTGTCTTAAAGTTTCTCTCCATCAAAGTGACTTAGTAATCTGTTAATGTTTAAACACTGTGCCTCGAACCTTCACTGATGGAAACAGATTTCACTGCTGCACCCTGGGGCTTCTCAGCTGCAGAAGAAGTGGAACCTTTCGGGGAAGGTATCTTCAGGGACGAATTGCTAGCAAGCAGCATTCACTATATAGACTGCTATTTCCATTATCAATATGAAATTGATTGCTTGGGCTGCGTGGTTTTGTTTGAGATTCCTCGTAGTAAACGGAATTATAGTACACCAAGTCAAAGATTAGGCAAATAATAAAAGGTAATTTTAAATAAACTATCAGGAAACTCCCAATTAAAAAGAAAACACTGATTTAGCTATCTCTGGTGCTGACTACTCCATCATTCTCAGTCATATTCTAAACTTCACAACAAAACGTGAGGAAAAAATAAGGACAGGGAGGCTCTTCTGCCTTAATCTGTCTATTTAACAAGATAATGTGATCTTTAGATGAGGAAACTGCACTAGCTCTTGCTTATCTTGACTTCAGATACACCAGCACAAGTGAAAGAGCAACTGTACCACAGTTCAGGACTCTGCTGTTCAGTCTCTCTCTCCACAAGCCTTTGACAGAACCCCTGGGGCAAGAAGAGGAACACTGCCCTTTTAAAATAAGGACTGGATCGACTTAGGGTCCAAACATTAGTGACCTGTCCATCATGATTCAGTTGGATTAACTGAATCCTGGTCTCCTTAGAAGCATGAGCCATCAATATAATGGAGGTAAATGTGTTTGTTTAGCCTAGCAAAAAATAGGCTGAGGAAGAATACACTTATTTGAATCAGTGTATAAAGAAAGAAAACAGGATGAGAGACTGGCAGTTGGAGGTAAGAACAGTAGTACCCAAATGAAAGATATAAACTGATCATTTGGGTAGAAAACAAATTTTAAAACTACAGTTATAGCAAAAAGTCCTGAGAGGAACTCCACGGGATTGTCTCCTCTTACTTCCCGTGTGGCTTCGGGTCAGCTCAGCCTGAGCCAACCCTGATGCATCTGCTGGGCCTGTTCACAGCACCCACCTGGGGAGGGATCCTGGCCCCAGCAGCTGTCTGTTGTTCAACTCACCTTGAAGACAGGTGGCTTTACCCTAATGTTTGCCTTGACTCTATCCTGCTGCAATTTAAAACGCTTTTCTTCTTATCCTGTCCCCAGTGGTTATGGAGAACAAATTGCAGCCTGCTCTGGGCAGTGCAGCCCTTCTAGTGCTAAGCTGCTGGGAGACCCTGGAGAGCAAGATCTTGTGAATTTATCAAGGGATTTTATTTAATTTCTTAATTTATTTAACTCTTTATTTAAATTTCATTTAAATTGGTCTCCAGCTTCCTTGCCACCACTGGTGCTCACTTAGCTATTGTGACAGAGTCATTTTGGCACAAGGACGTGTACAGGGAAGTGCTAGAGAGAAACAGCAAATTTTGTTGGAAAAATTTACTGGGGAAGACGGAAAA
The DNA here is from genome assembly GCA_013397755.1 of Cnemophilus loriae. Classification (NCBI taxonomy): domain Eukaryota; kingdom Metazoa; phylum Chordata; class Aves; order Passeriformes; family Corvidae; genus Cnemophilus; species Cnemophilus loriae. The sequence continues at coordinate 736,986 of VZTF01002835.1, read as the reverse complement.
CTCCAATTTTCACTTCTATCCAAATTAATTCATTTGGCTGTATGCCAGTTTTGGTTAGAGGTTCAACATACATTTTCCACAAATTTGCATGCAAGTAAGCACCTCTCACATTAATTTAGATAAGAAATAAGTACAAGGAAACATGAATTGTAGTTAGTAGCTTCCAGAGTGATTAGGAATAGATTTTTTTCACTATTGAGGTATTTTTCTATGTGTATTAAATTCATTTGTTCGTCTATTGAGGTATTTTTCTATGTGTATTAAATTCATTTGTTCGTTTTAGGGAAAGAATTGCATGAAAGCAATCTTATGTCAACTCAGAGGCAAAATTTCTCATAACTGAGAGGGGAAAAAGTGACAGAGAATTAATGCTTTGGTATAGAGATGGTACTGGTACACAGATATCAAATAACGACAACACTTTTAAAAATTAAATCGGTGAGAAATTGTTCTTCAGCTCTTCTCAACAAATGAGAAAATGGAAAATCTGCCACAATAGTATACATGTGGCAGCACCTAGGTACTGCTATGAAGACTATGCTGTGAATAGTTCTTATAAATGGAGAAATAATTAGCAACATCATTACTTTACCAGAATCACTACATTGTGCTTTCCTTTCTTCTTCAGCTCCTTCATGAACTCTGGCAGACCGGCAAAATTCACTTTATCATAGGTAAAGTCCAGGCGACGTTCCATGTAGTCAATATCAAAATGCTGGACATCCTAAACATTTTTAAAGTAAAAAATTACATTAATACTTCATCCAGTTCTGGAGTTCTCAGCACAGGGAAGACATAGATCTGTTGGAGCAAGTCTAGAGGAGGGCCACAAAAATGATCAGAGGGCTGGAGCACCTCTGCTATGAGGACAGGCTGAGACAGATGGGGCTGTTCAGCCTGGAGAAAAGAAGGCTCCAGGCAGAACTTACTGAAGCCTTTAAATACCTAGAGGGGATTTATAAGAAAGCTGGGGTCAGACTTTTTTGTAGGGTCTGTAGCAATAGGACAGGGGGTGATAGTTGTAAACTAAAGGAGCGTAGATTCAGATTAGATATAAGGAAGGAATTTTTAACAATGAGGTGGTTGCCCAGAGAGATGGTGAATGCCCCATCCCTAGAAACATTCAAGATTAAATTGGATGGGATTCTGAGCAACCTGATTTAGTTGAAGATGTTCCTGCTCATTGCAAGGGGGTTGGACTAGATGGCCTTTAATAGTCTCTTCCAACTCCAGCTATTCTATGATTCTATGACTGAAGTATTTGATACAGAAATCAGAATGTATGCAACTGTATTTCTAAAAGGCAACTAACGTATGTAATGAAACCTAAGACTTTGTAATTGAAATCCTAGCAGTGGACTACAAGGAAAGGTAGAAGTCCTAGTTTAGCAACTGTTTTGCAGTGATCTGCATCAGAAGTACCATTATTTGTTTTCAAAATGCTAGCACCTCATACTGCTTAACAGCAGATCCACACCAGAATCGCCTGCTATGCAGCCAAGTACTGCACTTAAACTTCATGTTCAAAGCCGACTTTAAATGTTCTTTTAAGCATTATGAAGGTGTTACATGCAAACCCACTACATAAGATTATGAATGTCCTTTTATTCTACAATTCTCTTTGTAAGATTATTATTTTTCCTCTATTATAATTTTATTCACCTCACTTCAGACTGTAAGATTAGCATACACGGAGAAAAATTCATACTTACGTATGGGATGTCATAGTGCTCCATGCGAGCGACAGTTTCCTTTAGAACGTCAAGGCTGCCATAGCCCCAGCGGGAGAGCTGGAACCCCAGGGACCAGTAGGCTGGCATGTGTGGGCGCCCAATGGCCTGCAGCAGCAGTGAGGAATGCAGAAATGCAAGGGGTGAGATGCAAAGAAGTTATTGTGAAACACCAGGAGAGGCTTCCAGATCATTTAAGGCACAAAGACCAAGGCACAGCCATCACACCCCTACTAAATACCCATTCCTTTCTCCGAGTGGCTCTCGGCACAGCATGCTTGGCACTTCTCCTGGTGGATCCTTGCCCTTCACAGAGCTCCAAACAACACCCGCACCGAGCATCACTTCTAAGAACACCCCGGTGGAAGACACGGTGTATAAAAGCCAGGCTAATGTTAAATGTGGTCTCAGCCTCTGCACAGCAGCACGTGCCCTCACTTACAGGGTGCAAGCCAGCAGAAATCCAGTGTGGATCCTCACGCCACCTGATCCATGACAAATCCACAAACCCCTTGGTCAACAGAAGGCAAATCTCCAATGACACACAGCAACATAAGCTTTGCAAACTTCTCTTGCCACATCCAGCTGAACTAACTTATCAAGAGTCTGATGTTTATTTGAGCTCTCTGAAGTTTTAATCATATTTACACACCAACCTGATGAAATTCAATTACTTATGGCTGACTACGGTTATTGCTGGCCCACAGCCTTCTGTTGCCAGGCACTGACAACCCTCTTCAAGGCCAGAGTTACTGTTTGGTCCCGAAATTCTCAACTGAAACACAAGGTAATGAGTTAAATATGATTTTATAAATATTTGATTTCCACTGTCTGAACGTAATCCATCTGTAAATGGCATGAGGAAACTCAATTGAGAGCACAGGGAAGCAAGGCATCCTGCTCTGCTTCCCCCGGTGGGAGCTGCTGTGGTAACCTGGGATGAGCAGTGGGCAATCACGATGTGTCTGTTCTACAAATAAGCTGAAATCTGGCTTTGCCTCATTAGTACACACTAGTGTTTTCTGGGAGACATCTCTTGAAATCCTTACTTCAGTTAAAGCAAATGAAACTAACCTTCGATTTGTATTTCTAACACCTTTGCATGCAATAAATGAAAGTGGCTAGTAAGCACACATGACTTATTAATCAGCTGCAGCTATTGTCCCCCTTTGGCTAAATAATGGTTCCTCCCTTATTTCCTTGTGGAGCTCCATAGTTAGGTAATTATGCTAAGAAGTGAAAAACAACAAAACCTGCATATTGGCAGCTAAACCCCATCTACTTTAAATAAATAAAACAAGGTACTTCTGGCACTCTGTACCTACTGCATTGCTAAGCTCTCTGGAGATGCATTGCATGAAGGCACACCTTCCTATGGGATTTTCTCCAGGAAGAGTCCGACCTGGGAAAGTAATGTTGAACTTGAAATTGCTCTAAAATACATCACAGATGCTAGAGCACCAGTACACGGATGTGCAAAGTGCATCAGACAGAAAACCACATGTGGGAGAGCGGCAGAGAAAAACTGAGTACGTTTTTAATACCCCTGAGCTGGGGAACACACAGGGTAAATTGCTTCCAAACAAAGGCTTGGGAACACACAGTCAAACCTAAGCACTAAGCATTATGAATTTGGCTACAGTGTGCTTTCACTTGTTGGGATGCTGCTGTTTCACCTAAGTAAAAACATGAGGAGGCCGGAACAACTGGTGAGGTTAATGCTTTGGGTCTCTCCAGGAGAGACGCTCTGGCTGATCAGCACAGTTGCCTCCTACATCTGCTGCTTGTCCTGTCCCACCAGACTTAACTTTCCTGACCCTCCTCAACACCTGCTTCTCCAATTCAGCTGGAGGCTGGGGTCTTCAGAAGAAGTGACAGCAGCTCTCAGCAGTGTGTTCCTGCCACAGAGGCACTCAGCTTCCAGGGCCAGGCCAGGCCCTGACCAAAGGTGGTCCCTACCACGTAGGGGGAGGCCAATGGGCAGAGACATGCCATAACTACCCTGGTGCTATTCCATCTCCTTACACGTGTCATTGGGTTTTTTCCAGCATGTGTGGACACACCTGATCACCCAGACCATCTTTCAAGCTCTGCTGGGGTTTTCCCTGGAGAGCTGAATGGGGCACGATGGCTCAGGACAATCTCCCAGACACCCTGTGAGCCAGCACCAAGGTGTCCAGCACAGCAGGGCAAGTCTCAGGGCAAGAAGTCTTCTTCTCTGTCACATCCGCACTCACCATGTTAAGGATTAATTCATCTGAGGAGGCAGCAGAGCTTGTTTTAGACCAGCAAAGGCTGCAAGATGAGATTTGTGTACCCACTATTTCGTGCTCCTAAAGCAGATGCATATTTTGTCCTTGCTTTCTAGAACGTAAACAGAGAATGACCTCTACAAACAAGGTTAAAAAAACATACCAAAACAAAAGAACTCCCTAATGAAATAAAATGCTTTGTGCACAGGCTTCTCATCTTGGACAAGAGAAATAGGGAAAATCGGCTGATAAATATTAATCCTGCAGCTAAATGCAGAGCCCTGTGCCCTGGCAGGATGTCTGCATGGCATCTGCTGCCTCTTCCCAAGCAGGCTGGGAAATGGGAAAGGGGTCACCAGCCTGGGCAGAGGCAGTGGGAACTGCTGAGCAGCTCCGGGTCCTGTGACACCCTGGGTCACTCCTGGCTGGAGAGGACAGTCAGGCTGGGACATTACCAATACAAGGCATTTCAAGAGCTGGATGGGGACTGGCTTCTTCCCCCACGTCCTATCAAGCATCCAGGTGGACAGCAGAGGGGCTGGAGGTGGAGCTGTGGCAACTGGCATGTCAGTAGGAGCCCTTCCAAAAGGGAGTGTCCCCAGCACTGAGGTTTGCTGAGGTTCACCTGCTCACCCTTATGGGATGGTGGTGTGTCACTGTGGGCCACAGAGCAAGATGGTATTTTGTGACAGCACCCCTTGACGAGTTTGGGATTACAGCTGAACCAACAGAGAAATATCCACCTTACAAGGAAGAAATGAAGTTTTTAAAGCAATTAGTTCTCCAGGTTCACCAGGCTGATGCATCTATGGTGAGCTTAATTGAAACCAGCAGAACATTTGAAGAGGAAGGATGAAAACAGGGCAGCTGGGAAAACAAATGTTCTTTTTTCTAATTATGCTGCAGACTCTCTCTAATGGATCCCCCTGAAGCTTCCTGATAAAGTAACTGACATATGGCACCTACTCACAGATGGATCAGCAGAGGCAGGAATGTAATTTTGCAAACCTGAAAACTAAAGTTGGATTTGATATATATTTAGGATCTAGTTAATTCATATAGATTGCATTCTGCATACAAATGATCATAAAGTGCAGCAGCCAGAGAAAGCCTGCTTGGCAAAATTGACTCCCATAGAATCAGAAAAGGTAGATGGGGTATGGCAGAGGAACTGAGGGAGGAGAATGCAGAAACAGCAAACATATAGGGTATCCAAAATGAGAAAAAAAAAAAAAAGGAAGAAAAGATATGGTAGTGCAGAAACAGTAAAAGAAAAAAAGATCCTATTTTCCGTTTCAGAATTCTTCCTGCACTTGCTTCTTAAATAACTCTTGGTGTTTAATAAATTCACTGTTAGTTTTTCCATGTTTACATAACTTGGCATTATGCATATTTTTTTTCACTTTTTTCAGATGCACCTGAGAGCTGATGTATCCAGGAGGTACCCTGGAAGTCTTTTGCAGTAAGAATGAAGTTCAGTGGAAACAAGTATATTTAACAGATAAAATCTGTGTCTAGGGAGCAGGTGATCTGTATTCATTTTCCCTGTGCTGGATTATTGGACAAATAACGTTATTAATATGACCATCAATGCTATGAACTGGGTTATAAATTCTAGAGAGTAAATCAGGATCCTATTCTGTTAACACTATGACCAAAGACCTTGATGGGAGAGAGACAGCTGCAGTTATGCCTATATATCACAGAGGCTGGAGAGAGATAATCTTCCCTATGCTCACAAAGGAGCTGAGATCTCCAGCAATGCAGATTGCTAATCTTGCACCCTAATTAGCCACACAAAATGATTTCTGAAGCTTGATATTTGCTTCAATTCCCTTTCTTCAAAGAGGAAACTAAAAAACCCAAGTAGGCTAATGCTCTGGATTTAGACACAGAAATAGTGTTTCTGTATTGTCACACAATGGCTAAATTCCACAGGTGCTCCTATGGCCCAGCTGTCTGTATCCTGCTCATCACCTATGACTAAGGCAAGCACCTAGTCAGTTAGAGGGTAACCTTCACTCAAAGTCTGTTAACAGAAGCTGAGTTTTGATTCAGGAGAGCAAGAAGAAAGGCCCTGCAGCTGCTGAACCATAAAGAAGATGTTCACAACCTCAGGAATATGAAAGATTTAAGGATTTTTAATGCCAAGATCTTCACACCTTGTTCTTTGCTGCACAAAACAATTATCAGCTGTTTATTCCTTCTTGGGGAATTCAGCTATGAGACACTCACTGAATCATCTGTGACAAAATCTAGGTACAAGCAGGTTCCCCATGTTACCTCCCCAATAGGGGAGCAGATTAGAGACCTCCTGAGGTCCCTTACACCTGTAACTAGCCCACGCTTCTGTAAGGAGGAAGCAAACCAGCAATTTTCTCTCCAAACAGAATTAGGAGACTTGCAGTATGTTCACTTACAGCTTGTTATTGGATAATTTGTGATAAAATAACAAATTCATGGCCTTCACTCTACCCAAAAGCTATTAAATATTCATTTTTTGAACCCTAACATTCCTGAGTGTCTTGTTATGGAGCTCATACACTATTGTTATGCACTGTTGGTCTGTTCTGAAAGGCCACCAGTGGTCTTGACAATGTTGGCCTGGTGTTAGGTGTGACTGCAGAGCCTCAGCCAGGCTCAGGTCAGTGCCTGAACTCTTTGGCTTGTTACTGGTTTTTCTCACCCTCCTGCAAACTGAGGTGTTTGCCATTAAAAGTGAGATTTGTGTTACATAACTGTTCTGCACATCAGACTTCTTCTGCAGCAGGAGAAAAATGTGATCATTGTCATATATACAGAGCTATACAGGACAATCTCAGATGTGGCAGGAGCAATGTCCCACACAACTGGGCTCAGGGACAGGAGGGAGCAGAAGAATCGGGCTGGAGCCTCCTCCTTCCCATGGGACTATGCCCAGCACACACCCTATAGCTGCTGCCACTGCTGTAGCACTCTGGTCCCACTGGCAGGAATCACCCTAAAGCTCACCTCTGCTCCATGCAGCACACAGCAGAGACAGGTACCAGCATTTAGCCCTCTGCTCCCTTCTCATACCCTGCCTCACTCTTGGAGCCCATTTAAAGCAGATTATCCTTGGCTAGGCTGGCATCCAGGGCCACCACAGCTTTTGCTGTTACCTATCCTCACTCCAAGGATACAGAGAGGCTGGTGGCTCTGGCAGGGCAGCTGCAACCAACCCTGATCACCACATAGGGAGCCCTGCTGTTGGCATAGCCTGGACCCAGCAGCTCTGGCCAAGAGTCCATGGTCCACCCTGGGTGCTGGTGCCAGCCTGAAGAGGTGTGTGGGAAATCTTGCATACTTCAGAGACCAAATAGAGAGCTTTGTTACAAAGCTGCCCTAACTCACTGGTTTGGAGGGAGCCACATGAAAGCACAGAGCAGAGCTAAGTTCCTAAACCTCTCACAGAAACAAGTGTAAGCAGGGGCAGAGAAGTAGCTCAGATATCAAAGTGGCACTGAAGGCAATGGCACAAAACATTTGACAAAGGTGTAAAGCACTTTGCTCTGGAAACAGCTCCCTTGTTCTCACCAGCTGCACACCAGCTGGCACCTGGCTACCCTGCCACACCAGTGGGGCCATCCTGGAGAGATACAATGGGTGATCCCTGCAAAAAGCAGTGACTGGGGCAGATGCCTGCACAGGAGGGAGGCAGGTGCTGTTCCACCGAGAAGCTCTGCAGCAGTGCAACCTGGTCCCACCAGGGGCCCCTGCAGCCAGGAGCTCCCAAAACACTGATTCCCAGAGGAGACCCATGCAAACAGCCGAGAGAGCCGAGCCATGCTGCTGAGCAGTTCCTTGAAGACATCGGTCACATTTCTCCTTTCTACCCCTTCTCCTTCCCTGCAGAATGACAATGACTGCACAGGGAAAGTCCTCTCAATGTGACAGAAAATACAACTGAAAAATAAAGTCTTTTCTGTCTCCTTCACCTTCCCACATATCTTGCACATAAAAGCCAAATTATTACCCTAGAGACTAATAATATGGTAATTGTAACATTTTTGACCTTGGAATTTCAGGATGTTTACTGAAGAAGTTATTATTTCACATTGAAATTACTAACATGCATTCTTTAAGATTCCCTAGAGAGTTGAGCGCAAGCTCAAAGAATACAGAACAGGATTTTTTTGTCCTGGCATGTGACATGTCTCACTAGGAGACGCCCACTGTTCTCCTTTACCTTGTTTTCTTTGCTCCAGCTCCATTTCCAGAGACAGGGGTGGAAAGTGAGCTGCGACTACCCATCAGCTGGGGAGTGAGAACTCTCTCATTTTATTTTCAGATGCTGACCACCTGCTAAGCTACAGAAATGCTGCCTTCAAACACCAGTAAAAGACTTTGAAAAGGAACAGGGGTTGCTCTAATTTCCATCGTACTGCTGCATTAACTCCCCTGAAATGGGGATCAAAGCTCCAGCCTGGGGGAGAGCTGCTTTACTTCTTCCCCTCCCTCCCCTTTTTTTTCCCCTTGGTTTTATTACCCATGTGTAAGTTAAAAGCCTAGTTTGCTTGCAGGTCTGTGGCACTAGAATCAGAGATGGTGTGTGCTGGTTTGGGCTGGGATATAGTTAATTTTCTTCATAGTAACTGGTACGGGCTGTATTTTGGATTTGTGCTGAAAATAGTGATGATAATTCTGGGATATTTTTGATTTTGCTGAGCAGTGCTTACACAGAGTCGAGGCCTTCTTTGCCCCTTACTCCATGCCACCAGTGAGGAGGCTAGGGGTACACAAGGAGCTGGGAGGGGACACAGCCAGGACAGCTGAGCCCAACTGACCCTAGGGATACTCCATAACATATGGCTTCATACTCAGCATATAAATCTGGGGGAAGAGGAAGGGAGAGCAGGAATATTCAGAGTGATGGCATTTGTCTTCCCCAGTAACAGTCACATGTTCAGCCATTCCCCTGATTCCTGGGGGTAGCTAAACACCCTCCTGCCCCTGGGAAGTGGTGAATGAATTCCTTGTTTTGCCTTGCTTGTGTGCACAGTTTTGCTTTACCCATCAAACTATCTTTATCTCAACCCACAAATTTTCTCACTTTTACCCTTTGGATTCTCTCCCCCACCCCACTGAGGGGGTGTGAGCAGGTGGCTGTGTGGGGCTGAGTTGCCAGCTGGGGTTAAACCATGACAGGCAACTGGTGGGAATGATGTGCAGAGAGAGCTGGAAACCTCCAAGCAACAGAGCAGTCGCTCCTGCTCCAGGACATGGAGGAGCACCATCAGCCTCCCACCACCTCAGCACCCAAACCTCTCCTTGGAAAAGGAAGGTCTAGCAGAGCCCACCACCCCAGAGAAGCTCCAGCCTTCCCAAAATAGCAGCATGAGCAAGTCTTACCCCTTCCTTCACCAAACCAGAACCCAGAAATACCTTCCTTCTGGTCTAAATTCTCTTTTTCCCTCACTCTGAACCACAATATTTCTGTTCTCATACAGGCACTTTAAAAGAAGGCAAGCATAGGATATGGAGGCTTGAAGAAGCCAAGAAAGACAAAATGTTTGCTGAAGATCAGAGCTCAGGCCCCTTTGAGGGGTGGCACAGGGAAAGGCAGAGCACATGCACATCTCACTGTGAGCTCTGAGTGTCTGGCTCTGGGATGCCCTACCCTGTTCAGCCTTCCAGGTGCAGCCTAATCTTCATGGTCTGCACAGTGATCCCCCCCTTCTCACAGTAACATGCCCCTTCTCAGCTTTGCTCCACACTCTTTAGGTTTGACACTGATTTCTTTATGCACACAGCTTGGGTCTGAGGTGGCAATTATCTGTGGAAAAGCCCAGTTGAAGCATCATTTGGTGACCAGGAAAAACACGTTATCTGCTACTTTTTTCTGCACAGTCCTCACTAGAGAAGAATTGCATGTACACTTCCAAAACAGCCATTTTCATGCATATCTCAGCTCTCTGGAAAACACTGGGCAATTGGATAGCAAGTAGTTATACTCTGTGAGACAGCAGTAAATGCATTGTTATACATCTATGCTCTCCAATGCAATTATATGGGTTTTCATTAGTAAAAAACAGCCCGATGGCTCCAAAATCAGCAAGCAATTCCACTGGCAAATAAAGGCTTGAAGACTTTAAAGTCCATTCAACATCTCTGAAATCCAGCACATGTAAAGTTCCCAAACATTCCCATCTGTGCTCTGCCTTGTTTGTTTTCCTGGCCCACAGTGTCAAAATGCAATCATGTCATACAGCAAAGACTATAAAACTGTGACGGCCCAGAGAGGAGTAACCTTAGATAGATTTCTTTCTAATCATTGCATCCCTTTAGTGCACTCCTGCATCCCATCCTGGCATACTGCAGGAAAGGCTGGAGATGTGCACTGAACACCCAACCAGCCTGTGACACTCAGATAGACTGTTCACAGATGCTTGAGCGTATGCCAGTTTTCCCATGGATCTGAAGCTGAGGCTTTGTATGAATGGATCAGGACAGAGCTCTGGCTGCACTGCCTGCTGATACTACCAGATACTGACAGGACTGTGTCACAAGGAACTGCTCCATGTGCCATGTGCACTTTTCTACTAACCTCAGTGTATTGCTGAACCACATTTTCAGGAGTCGGTCCCATGAAGAGATAGAAGTCAAGGATCCCTCCGATAGTGCAGAAAGTTAAAGATGGGTTTGGCGACAGAGTAACATCTAAAAGGGAAAAAAAAAGGTCCTCAGTACAAACCAGCTCTGCACTATACATGGGAATGGGTCAAGAATGCCTCAGGGGAGGTTGAGACTCAACTTTAGGAGGCATTTCTTTAATGAGGGTGGCCAAATGCTGCAACAGGCTTCCTAGAGATGTTGTCAATGCCCCAAGCCTGTCAGTGTTTAAGAGGCATTTGGAAAACGCCTTAACAACACGTTTAGCTTTGGGTCAGCCTTGAAGTGTTCAGGCAGTTGTACTACGAGTACGTTTTATGTCCCTTCCAACTGAAATAGTCTATCCCATCCCATCCCATCCCATCCCATCCCATCCCATCCCATCCCATCCATCCTAGGTGTGGGCACGCTGGGCTCTTCTTGGCACCTTGTGGGTACGACTGGATGAGCAAACAGGGCCTGAAGGTAGACAGGCCATTGCCCAGTGTTTCTGCAATCTCTGCTTTCAGATTGGCATGGTGCAGCAATAAATCACAGAAACCCACACAGAGTAGATTGCATAGATCCATTTGTCTCAGTTTCATATATATAAAAAGGATCAACAAGTTTGTGTTTAGGATTCCTCTACGCAATTTTAATCTTATTGAAATTCACTGTCTGCCAGGGCAAACTGATTTTATTGACTGAGTGAAGATTCCCCCTTTCTGAGATTATACCACTAGATTAATGCAGTAAGGTGACCATGGCAACATACAAAACTATTCTCCAAAGACAGAATATAGGACTAACCTAAACTGATTTGATTTCATTATGCCAGTCTCAGAGGAAATTTCTTCCACCTTCTTCTTTCCCTCTATTTGCATCTATTTTCATTAAAAAAGTTAAGAATGTATTTTCCCTGAAAATGACTAAAAATGCCTAAATTCCTTGTTAAAAAGTCATTCTACTGAAATCCCTTTGAAAAATCTATAGTTAGTCCTGGAAGCTTAGTTAGGGAGCAGTCACTCATATTTGTATCACACTGAAAAAGTAATCAGTAAAACACTATTTTATACTTGCTAATCTATCATATTTCTATATGCAGTCTATATAGGGAATCCATATATCTTTTTACCTTGGGCATTGGAGTTCAGAAGGAGAACACCGTGGGCATTTGAGTCAGGTTCTAAGCACAGATAGAAAGGGTGAACTCCATAGAGGTTGGCAAATGACTGAAACATAAATAGCACATGAGGTATGACTTGGCTTTGCTATTTTTCATAGTTTTTGTCAGGTAGATACATATGCACAGACAAGGAAATAAATTCATTCACAGTTAGAGACTTATTTTGAAAGGTTGGGGATTTTTTCATCTAAATTGGTGTGAAGTCAAATTGATAGAAAAGAGTTACTTTTTTCTGCCTTATCACAATGGAATTTTTTAGTCTTTCCCTATTAAACCTTTGATATTCTGCCAAACCTGTCAAAATGGCGTGAGTAAGAATCACTTTTCTAGTTAAAACAGATCATCAGCCACTGACTCCAGTTCAGCCAAATATCTAATGAGTCCTGCTGGAGTCCAGCTTGTTTGGATGAACAGGGAGTGATCCGAGTGTGAAATGCAAAGCTTTCCTGAAAGAGGATCTTGGCACACAATATACTTTTTTCTGAAAACTGCACTGTGAGAAAGCTTCCAATAAAGGGTTTCAAAGTTCCCTCAAAGCAATTCATGACTTTGTCTTTAAATAAAACCAATGATACCTGCAAAGCTTGTGACATTCCATGTTTGCCATCTCCTTTTGGTGACACAAGCTAGGCCAAAGTGTTGCACAGAGTGAATTACCGCTGGTGCCTGGTCCCTGGAGAACATGCCATAGGTAACGAAGTCCATGTTGTGCTTGAAGGTCGGGTGCTCATGTTCACCAAACCCATACACGGAAGTGGATGGCACAGTGGTGGTGATCTGAAGGAACTGGTTGGAGAAAAACAGATCAACCAGGGGACTGTCCCACCTGTGACAAACAGAGGGAGACAGGATTAGTTTGCTTCTCTTTGGAAGGTATCGTTTTAAGTTCATGTCTGGCTATTTATACTTTTTATGTATTTTGGAGAATAACAATATTAAAAATCCATTCAATTCTATGCATGCATCTAACGTACTGAACCTAACACATTAAATTCATCTTGCAATGGTTGAAGATATCTCATCTACTTATGCAAAAAAAAATGCATCGATATAATTTTTGAAAAGAGCAACTAAAATAACAGAAGACAGACTATAAATCTATTATCAAAATAAGTGGTTGCTTATGCTATTTCTATGACAACCAACGTGAAAGGCTAAAAATTGTTATTACACAGTGGAGTTCAGAATCCTTAATGAGAACAACAGACATTTTATCAGCTTTTTTTTAATGTTTTGCTGTATCAGGACCCAAATATCCCCAGCTTCATGCAGGTGCCTAAAATAGAGGTACAGCTTTCTCTGGAATATGCTTGAACAAGATGTTTTTATTGTGATGACTCTCTCCTTCTTCTCTCACCAGCTTAATGCATTTATTTCTATTGAATCATCTGTGGACACAGGCTCACATTTTAATTAGGTACTACATTCTGTTTCCTATCTCTAGAGCCATAATGAGCTGCAAGTTAGATGGGGGAGAACATAGTCAAGCTGTGGAGAAGTGTTTTGTTAATGGTCCTGTGTATGCCATGAGTAGCTCATTTAGATAGCACCCTCTTGAGCCTTGTTTAACCATGAATTTGTTACAGCTAATTAAAATAAATGAGCCCAAGCCATAGAGCACAGAAGTGGCATAACTCTCCTTTTAATGTTCCTCCGTCAATGATTTTGACAAAATTAAATGGTTGATCAAATTAACTGGTAAATCAGAGAAACGGAAGATGGGTTGTGTTGGCGGGGAGCAGCTCTACCCCCATGAGGGAAGTGCTCTGGTGAGTGGCGTGCCACCCGTGCCACCAGCACCCCTGCCTGGGGACAAGTCCCTGCTGCTGGGAGGACTGGGAGGGCACCACTGCTCCCACCACGCTGGCCTGCTCCCCATGAGGCTGCAAGGACAGTCACCCGTGGGGATGCTTAAGGCACCCCCTTGCCTCTCCATGCAAAACGCAGGCACAAACTATCCCTAAATTTTCCTAGGCAAATCCAAAGTCACACACAGGTACTAAAGGGTCTGTGTATATTTTTAAAAGTCTATTTGTCCTTTCTTACAAGCAGGAAAAGTAAGAATTTGTATATAACTCTTGATTTGGTTTTTTTGTCAGCAGGAACCCCTCCCTCCCTCCTTTCCATGATCTCTACCTACATGCAGTACTGAATAAGATTATTTTCTTTTAGGAGGGTTACGTATGCAAAAAATCCCTGAGAATCAGATCCAGCCCTTGACAAATAGAGGCCTTTCTGCAAGAAGCAGTTGCTGTGTAAGAATAGGGATGGGCTCTGGAGTTATATTCCTGCCCAAAGGAGAGCTGTCACACAGCTCTGCTCTGTGCCAAGACAGGAAGGGTAACTGCTCTGAGCAGACCACACGGTTATGAAAAACTCAAACTAGGCCAGAGGGGAAATGCTTTGGGAAGAGTTTAAACATCTGTCCTAACTCACTGAGCTCTCCCCATGATGTCTGTTCAGAGGACATGAGGTTTTGTACATTTCTGGTACCCACATTATGGCACTGACATTTCCTATCCTGAGAACACTCAGTGTTACCATGGCATTAAAGTATTCCTTCAACTCAGCAAGTCCCCTCCCTGACCAGGGGAGTCACTGGGGTGGTGCAAACAACAGCCCTAGGAACAAGCTCTCTGCCCTACCATATGTTGTGGAAAAACTGGTTTATGACTCACACATTCCTTCAGGCAACTGCCATGCACTCTACTTCTGCATGACATTGCCATAACAGTGCCCTGCTCTGCACCCCTCCATGGCTCAGCTCCCTGGGGGCTGCCACCCCCACCCGCACAGCTCCCTGTGCTGTGCCAGCAGCACTGCTCCCCATCAGCCTCGTCTTTCCCTAGACCTCCGCATGCCAGCACAGCTATGTGCTAAATACAGCATTAACCATGACACAAAAAGGCTGGTAATGACTCTCTCTTTTTTTCTGGGCATCATTATGTCATCTCCATCTGTAGGAAAGCGTGGACAGGTTTTCCCCTGGCACTACTCTCTGCCTCCACTCCCAAGCAGCTTCCAGGAGTCCTTGTGCTCTCCAGCACACTGTGGTAGGCTACTTTATGTGTTTGCTCGTGTGGTATTGGCAAAGAGCAATCATTTAAAGGAAAAAATTATGTCTGACATTCCTTAAAACCTTGGATACAATAAAAGAAAATGTCATATTTCTCCCACCTCCCCTCCTGCTGGTTTAAAGTAGATAGAAGAAACAAAACAGGAAGGAGCATAAAATGACATCACGTCTGCAGGAATTTGTGTGGTTCTCCTCCAAGAGTCCTATGAACCAAAAAAGCACTGTGATGGACAACAGAAGGGGTCTAAAAAAATCTAAAAACACAGCTGAACAGTTGCTTACTGTCAAAAATTCAACCCCTACTAGCAGTCAGACAAGGCAAAGTCTGTGAGGACAAGAACCCTTCTCTTTGCACAAGAGGTAACAGCTGCAGTCACACTTACAGCTGAAAGTCTTAATCTGTTAGTGTGTCTGTGGTAGGAACACTCCTGCCTGTGGAAATACAAACCAACCTCCCCACACGTCTGCCTGGCCCATTCTCTGTCAACAGTCAGCTGTTGCCTGTCCAAGGAGTCTGATTGATAAAAGCCACTCTTTTCTTCCAAACCCTGTGCACTATACTAAAGAGTAAACCTCTCTAATTTTTATCCTCTAATCAGAAAAAAAAAGAATGACTCAGATTGAGACCTCTGTAAAAATTAACATTTTTGGCCAGCAAGGGAACTAGTCTCACACCCAGCAGTCAAGCCACCGGCCATCAGGACGAAACCTAACTGGAGTGGACCAAGGAAGTAGTATTAAAGGAAGGTGAGTAGGCAGATAGATAAAACATCCTGTTCATGTTGAAGGTGTAGTTCATGACTAACATTGTCAAAACGTTTAAGGGGGATGACTAAAAGGCAGTACAAGATGGTTTTCAGGAGCACAATCATCAGTCCTTTGTAATACAAACTGGACATGACAACTTACCTCTCTGAACGACTTTACTCTGTTGAGGTTTACTGGAGGCCAATGACTTCAGGGTGTGCAATGGCTCAAAGCACCGATTCACCTGCCGTGAGCAACCAGCTGGTGGCACTTCTAAAGGTGGTCTTACAAAACCTCCAAAATTAGGAGACTTGGGACACATGTATGATACATCATTAGGACATGCATCGTGCATTATCTGGACATTCGAAAATAATTTTAAGTTGGGAGAGGTTTGGTCTTTTTTTGTCTTCCTATTGCAATGAATTCTGGAGAACTGAGCTCATTATTTAAAGTTGTAAACAACTGGTCCACTCAGCCACTTGGAGAAAATGTCCTCTATAACATCTGCTTTTCTTGGCCTCCAGATCACCCTGTATATTATCTGTGTGCAAATTCAGTTGTAACTTCACTTGGCTATCCAAAAAGGGGGTCTGAGCCTCCTGGCAAAGCTTGGGCTCACCCTTCCAGAGGGCCTGGGCTATCACAGTGTGCACAGGCTGCCCATAAACTGCTACAGCACCTTAGGGAGTGAGAAGTACACACCCTATTTTCAAATGAACCTCAAATATACTGACTGACTCAACACACTTGAGGTGCTGAGGAGCATCACCTTAGGAGCCCAGCTCTCCATGGTTTTCCACTGATCTCAGCTTGCTAAAAATATTTCCACTGACTTGGTTTTGGCTGGAGTTAACCTTCTTCATAGTAACTAGTATGCGGTGATGTTTTGGATTTGTGCTGGAAGATGTTGATAATTCAGGGATGTTTTAGTTAGTGCTGAGCAGTTCTTAACAGAGCACAACAGGGCTTTGCTGCCCCTTACACTGCCCCATGAGCAAGGAGGCTGGGAGTGCACAAGTAGCAGGGAGGGGACACAGCTGGGATAGCCAGCCCCAGCTGACCCAAGGGATATTCCATACCATTTGGCTTCATGCTGAGCACTAAAACTAGCAGGAAGGTTGGCTGGGAAACTGCTGCTCAGGGGCTGGTAGGCATCAGTCAGATGGTGGTGAGTAATTGTTTTCATTTACATCACTTTTCTTTCTTGGGTTTTATTTTTCTCTCTGTTATTTTCCTTTTAATTACATTATTATT
>VZTF01002835.1:623169-719950 GCA_013397755.1 Cnemophilus loriae | reverse complement strand
ACCATGAGTTTTCTCACTGTTACACTTCCAATCGCTGCCATCTTTCAGGCAGGAGTGAGCAAGCAGCTGTGTGGTGCTTGGTTGCTGGCTGGGGTTAAACCATAACACACAGTTTCACAACAGCTGTACTCCTTATTAGCTGTAAGTCATGGGACACCACTGGAGTGCAGAAGCCCCACCAAGATTGAATTTTTATATGTTTATCTTACTTTAAATCTGATTTGTCAACTCGGTGGAGAAGATCAGCAGGAGTAATCAACAGATTTTCCACAAACATTACATTTATAAAAAAAAAAAAAAGTGCAGCGTATATTTAAAGTTATCGACACAGTTCTGCTCCACTTCTCCAGTATTTATCGTTGTGATATCAGGAAATGTCCTATAAGCTGCTGGATATACAATGCTTTCTTTTTGCTCTGAAAAACACTTGAGTAAGTGATATACCTACAATACTTCTTGCCTATGTAACATAAATCTTAATGATTAGAAGACTAAAATAATGGCTCTTACAAACTAGGAACAAATCCATTCTACCCATGATGTATAAAATTTCCTCTCCTTGCTTTCAGCAAAACTGCAGTCAAGACAATGGTGTTATAAATCATTCTAATAGCCTTGCCTATGTAAAAACGTCTTCAAGGTAAGTGGTGTCTGTGCTAACTACCACAATAAAAAATGCAGCTGAACTCTGCAGCAGCCTTTTTGGAAATTAGGGAAAATCTTGATTAGATTTTGGTTATTTGTGCAGCATATTCCCAGGTGCAATAGCAAACAAGGTATTCCAAACTCTTAAGAGAAAGTAGCCTCTATCTGGCTTGGAAAAAAAATGTTCTGCCTTCCATTATTCATGTGACATCATGAAGGCAAAGTCAGGATATTAGTGTGGAGAATCAAATCAGTTGTCTATCCCTCTGCACCTGTCCCCAGCAATGGCCCAGGCCAGATATCATGAAGGAAGGCATAAGATGTCACTCAGAGCCAGTCTTGCAATAATCTGCTTATGGAGGAAGTTTCTGGCTGTTTTCATAGAATTAACTGATGTTGTGAAGCATGGAGAAATAAGTATTTGAGGGTTTTATTTTCCTACAGATGATTTTTTTATTATGCCTGAATGTGTCTCCTGCTAGGCTTCCTGTGCCAGTGCTGCCCTGGGGCAATGAGTCCCACAGAGTAATCACACACTGCAAAATGAGCATGTGTTTGTTATTTATCACTGTCTTAAAGCAAACAGTTCCCAGCCTTTTACTCTCTGTTCTTGAGAAAATCTACGCTTTCTTGGAGCCTTCATGCTCTCAGTTGATACTACCTCCTCCAGTGCTTGCTGTTGTTAGAGTGGCAGGAGCAGGAAGGAGAATAGCGCTTACCCTGAGTGCATGTGCCGCAAAACAACTCACAGGCTGTTTAGCTTCCTCACCTGCCTTATTTACAACGCAGTATTTTCTCTCCTGTTTTTACTAATGTAGGGCCCTGGCCAACGATGGGACAGTTTCCCATTAGAGCTGCAAGATCAACCAGGATATGGTGAGCAAGGATTTACCAAACTAAAGCCAGTCTCTTGACAACACATTTTTCCACTGACCACACCAATTTTGCCAAAACAGTTATTTTCCGAGCATGATGGGAGTGAAAAGAGGCTCCCTTCAGTCTCCGCTGCATGACAAAGGTGGTAGTTTGGGAGCTTCACCTCTGGGGCAGGAGATCCATGCCCCAGTCCCTGTCCCTCGTGGTTCAGAACTGTGACTTGCAGCCTTAAATCAGATGCACGTTTCTAGTTTTCTCATGGAAAACAGAAAACACCTGACATCTGGATGGGAGCAGAAGCTTTGCTGTGTCTCATCTGATCCTCCTGGCACCTCACCAATGAATGTGTGGACATGGCACCTCTTCACCCCTATGGCTTTGGATAGCTACTGGCACAGAAAAGGACCTTCCCTGGCTAGTGGCAAAACAGCAGGAGCATTGGAGAGGGTGAAGAAGCAGAGCAGAAGGAGGCAGGGTGGGATGGGACAGAGAACAGGACAGCAGTGGATGAGAAGGAGAAAGGTAAGAGGGAGTAAGCCAAGAGGCATTACTAGGAGGAGAAAGGGAGGCAGCTCAAGAGCTCCTGGTCCCGGCAGCCCCCAGCGGTGCCTGGATCATCTCCCTACATGACTCTGTCTTATTTTCACCCCATGCAGGCAAAGCAGCAGCTGTCAACTGATTACCTTGGAGCAAGCTGAAAATGTAGCCGGACTTGGCCTTTTATTCTTGCTCCTGGCTCTGCATGAGGTTTGCAATCAGCTGTTAATGTCTCTCCCCTCACATAGTTTATTCCTCTCCCCTTATTGTGATTACACGGAGCCCTGAGTTTGTCCTGCCCTCCTTGGGTAGCTCAGCTACAGCAAGGTCTCTCTGCATGCAGCAAGCGTGAAAAATGCCTGTTAAGCACACTCAGGAATACCTCAAAGCCTCCTCTGCCTCTCCCCTGCAGCGTTTCCAATGTGGAATTAAATCATTCCTCACAAGGAGGAGGCTTTGCGCACACGAGTGGCAGAGCGGGGACGGGGTTTTCTATCAAGCAGACAGACAGGAGCCTGACACCAGCTACCCCATTGCTTCATAGCCTACGGCACAAAGACACGGATGGCAGGACAGACTGCACCTCAGAAAGGAGGGTAGGGAAATACAGGTGTCGACTTTGAAAGAGCAACCCAAACCTACACTGTGTTTCTGCTGGGGACAGGCTGCTGCCTCCCCAGGTGGACTGTCAGCTGTGCCAGAGCGTGCTGGGGATCATTAGGGAATTTAGGCTCTTTTGAGGGGTAAGTCATCCAGCAGCATGGCTCTGCTAGCAAGGGATAAGAAGCATAATGCAAAGCAGATTTCTGATGATCTGGGATTGCTTTACTATGGGAAAGCTTTCCTCAGAAATATTTAAAAGATCCAGCAGAGAACCCTGACCTGGTTTGGTACAGACCCAAGTTATTACCCACCCACACCTGGGGAGTGCAACTGCAGCACCTGTTAAAGAGGCTTTATTTGCCCACATCAACTGTTCTGAGCAGTGTTTGTGTGCATATGGAAATTAACAATTGATTCAGCTGTTCATTGAGACAGCCATGGCTGTTCACATCTTAAAACAGGCTGAAGTCCCTCTAGGTGTCAGGCACTTGCCAGTTCCTCAGGGACACTCTCCCACACAGCCTGCCCTAACCTGGCTGGGGCACAGAGGCCACCAACTGTGCAGCTCGGTGCCTGGGTGCCCTGGAGCAGCTGCTCCCACTCCTGAAGGGAGCCCAAATGAAAAGATTCGAGTTTTAGCATTCCAACCTGCCTTGGGGCAGGTTGAACTAACATGAAAATCTACTTAACATGCCAGATGCTACCAGTGCACCCCTGGACCCAGCCAGTCAAGTGCAGCCACTGATGGGGATGCTCCTATAATGCTAATTGCTGAGGGTTCCTCCTCCCCAGTAAAGTAAATGCAGCCACCCATAGCTTTTAGGCCAGGATATATAACCTGCTTTCCTGTTTTGAAAGATTCCATCTGCACAGCTCTTTTGGTGGCTAAGGAGATTGCAAATCCCTCTAAGACAGGCTATGGAGCTACCTCTGAGCACCTGCATTTCCTCACTCTGACAGGATGGACAGGCAAACAAATGAAGGGGAAGCATTTTTGCTCCTCACACAGGGAATATAACTAAACTAAATATCATTCAGCTGTGAGAGGAATGGCTCCCTGACAGGATCCTTCAGTCTATAGTACTGGCTGTGCCATTTCACGTGAAACAAGAATTCCCAGGAACATACGATTTCCTTATCTATGTACAAAATCCTGTGTCTCTGCTGGTGAGAATATTTTGGGAGCAGCCTTGCCATTGCTTGCAGGATAAAAGTCCATTATCTGTGCGTTATATTCACCCACAATTTTCTCTTTTTAGGGTTGGCTGGGTTTCAGGAGCATTCCTTTACCTGCCTGGAGGCAGTGTATGATTTCCCATGGGGATGCTGGAGGGCAGAGCATCACTGCTAATGCTGTGCTGGTGCTGCAAACCAAGGCTGCCCTCTGGCTCCCTGGGCTCTGCAGCACAGCACTGCTGCACCCCACACTTCTGCGCTGCTGGGCACAGCACGGGCTTTGGGGCACAAAGAGATGGAAGGGAATGGAGGAGGCTTCCCCAGGCCCACAGCAAGGCAGTGAATGCACCCTCCTGGGAAACCTGCTCAGTGGGGACCGACTTGTGCTCCTCTGCCTGTCACTGGAGTTGCACCTTTGGCAGAGCCTGCATCTGCCCCACAGCAGGCCCCTTCCCTTAGCTAGCACATCTCAAGTTTGATCAACCCAGGCTAAACTCTTGAGGTCTGGGTGAAGGTGAGGAGGGCTGAATGGGAATGGGCCATGAGCTAGCCACTTGTTATGCATTCACCCCTTACATCAGCATTCCAATTAATAAGCCTTTACAGAAAGAAGGAGAAAAAAACTGTGCCTTTAACAAAAGCCCGCTGTTTACACAGAGCTGTTAAGTCTAACAAGAAATTAATTATTTTTGCTATCAAAGTAATGCATAATACATTCATTTAAAATAGCCTGCATAAATAAAACTCTATAGAATTGACTGTGACATGTAGAAAGAGATGCCATGAGACTGTAATTCAAAAGGATGGTCAGCTCATTAAAAACCCGGCATGATGGTTCCATCTGCAGACCATTCTAGAGGCTGTATTGTCTTATTTGCACCACTCATTTTAAGCCATCTTTACATTGCTCACTGCTGCATTCCCAAAAGCAGCTGGCAGGACTGCACCTTGATTGGGACTCTCTTTCTAAGTACATTATGCACTAGAGATGTGTTGATGGAAGCCAAGGAAAGGGGAAATTATGACACCTGTTGACATTTGTTAGTGAGGGGAGCTTTTGCTTAAGTTAAACTTACAGTACTTGTTGAGAAAACAAATGGTATTTTTGCAGAGAGACAAACTAGAGCCAGTGCCATTTTCTGACATCAGTGGAAATTAGAGGCTTACGGCCTCCAGGGCTTTGAGCTTCCTAGACCCGTCTGCTAGAGAGCGTCAGGAGATTTGGTGCTCAATTCCTGACACCTCAAATTTCAGAAATCGTAGCTCAGCGCTTTGATGGGTTGCGTTTACCAGCATCCCAAGCCATGAAATTGTAGCCTCGAAAGTTATTTGACTTACTGAATAAACTTTTATATATGCACATAGGTAACTATCTATTATACAGACACAGACCCCTATTAATAATGAAAGTCCTTCAGGGACAAGGCATAAATCTGCATTTACACCATATCCAGTTTGCCTTGGACCCCTTGGCACACAACAGGGTGTGAGGAAACAGTGCTCACCCCACCACACCTAATTTCTACAAAAAGCAGCATTAATCACATGCAGTACTCACAGCACTGTGCCAGTGCTTTTCCTCTTGATGGTGAAGTGCGTGGAATCATCCGAGAACTCCACCTCGTAGTTGGCTTCTTCAGCGGTAACCCCGGGGCCATTGATCTTGAGTGGGACTTCAAACCGCTGCTTGCTGGGGTCGTAGAGCTAAAGCAAGGTGAGCAGGGGGCAGGTTAGCTCACTCCTTAGCATGTGTTGCTTTGGTTCAGTGATTCCAACCCCACAAGCACTCACCCTGAACCGGAGTCTGTCCTTTGTCTGGAACTCCACTTCCAAGACGATCGGGGAAATGTCACTTCCGAAGAGGGTCAAGGCCTGGCGCTTGTTCAGTGTGACCCTGCAGTGGAAACTGCTGGTGCCCACCACAATCTGGCTGGGACCACCCTGGCACAGGCCGGGGAAACCACCCAGCTACTCTGTGTCAGCTCTTTAACAACAAATCATTGACTTATTGAGAGAAATAATCCCTCAGGTCAGTTTAGGCCCTCCTTGATGTTAATGGATAAAATAGGGGCCACCAAAGGAGACCTCATCGTTTCCTGGGACACAGCTCCCAGGGTGGGAGGGACCACTCTGTGCCTGCACCTGGTTGCCTCGCCAGCGGTGTGGCGAGAGCACAAGCCCCAGTTCTACTGCATAGGCACAGGGAAAGGTGTCCATTACCCTCCTTGTCACACGTGTATCGGAGCAGCTTGGGGAAAGTCTTCGGCGAGAGCGCCCGGGTTGGCAGGGGGGGTGTGGGGCAGCGCCAGCCTGCAGCGCCCAAGGAGCCTCACGCACTCACCTCCAGCCTTTCTCTGTCTTCTCGGCGTTCCCGCTCCGGGCGTAGCCGTAGGGACTGTCCGCAGGGAAGAAGCACCAGGGAGCGCTGGGCACGTCGGTGGAGCACCAGGTGCAGCCTCTGGCCTCGCAGGCCTCCTGGGAAGCCCCCGGCTGCGGGTGGCAGTCAGTGCGCTTCTGCACGGCCACGGCTCCGGGGCACTGCGCATCCTGCTCCGAGCCCAGGCACCCGCCGAGGGCTGCACGCGGGAAAAGCAGCCAGAGCAGCGTTAAAAACACCGCGTTAAAAACACCCCACAGCACTGCCAACTTTAGTCACTCTTTTTTTTTTGGATGTGCTTTTTCCCCATCTTAGGGCTAGTACCCATGATCCCTTGGACTAAGATGACGGCAGAGCAGCTGTCTGCCCATAACCGAGCAAGAGCAACAACCACTTTCTTTTACAAGCCGAGGCGGTGGGTCTGTGTTACTCAGCACTCAGAGCTGCCTGTGCTCAGCTGAAGCACGACATGCTTGAAATCCTCATAGAAAGTTAAATAGCGTAATGAAGCTGCTGGTGAAGCGTGAGAGCAACACTGCAGGCTGGTGGAACAGGAGGGATGCTTCAATAAGGACTGCTATAGATATTAAAATGTTACATTTTCTGTATACTTATGTTATACACAGATGTTTTCTATGTATAGAGATACAAATATGTGATAAGCAGCATGCACTTATACGATATAAATAGAAAAATACTGATTATATGTAAATGTTCATACTGGCTTTCTTTTCTGTATCGTATGACTACTGGATCTACGTAGTATTGGTAGATTGTGTTAATACAGGTACGGTTATGAGTAAAGGGAAGATGCCAGCAGTGAAAGAAAAGGCATATATTAGTCATTCACAGAATCACCATGAAAAAAGAAACCTGTTAGTAAGGTGCTAAATTTTCCCTTTTTACCGCTGCAGGTCAAGCCCTGTGGTTCCCCTGCATGTTGAGAGCTTCCCAAGAGCAGGGAGACCACAAGACCAGCTCCCTGCTGTGCTGACAAGCTGCTGTTAGCAAATATTCTCAAAGAGAGCAGGCATATCACAGGCAGCATACTTATTTTGAAGTTAATTTATGTCATTTTAGTCATTACAGCAACATTCAAAGATTAAATCTACTTGAATGATAATTGCCCTTTTCTATAAAATGACTAATACCTCTGCTTTATTTTTTTTTTTTTCATGTGGACTGTTTTGTGCTTGAAAGCCTAAAACATGACTGCTGATGCAGTCTGGGGTTCTTCAAAGAAAGAATTTTACAAGCAGATGTGCACAAGCAGTAGTTATATATACTGGAGAAATTTACAGAATGAAACACTAGGTTCACTAGAGAATGCCATCATACTGCAATGCCAGAGATGATTTCCAAGTGGGGGATATGAATACAGAAAAGCAGGAGTGCCATCTACATTTTTTTTTGAGAAAACTCTAATGCCCCTTTTAAACAGGAACATCTGACACTCACGTTTGATACTGCCAGGCTGCTCAGCAGAGCTCACTGCTCGCTGCCACAGTGCCTCATTATCATCTTCTAGAGGCTGGAATTAACAGGAATTATCTGGCTGTTAACCTTTGCCAGCTGCTGGGCAGGCAGGATTGGTTTCCACCTCTGTTTTCAGGGCCAGAAAGTCATGTCCCACAGGCTCTCTGTCCAGCATTCACCCCTCATGATCTGTCACATAGAAAAGCTCTGAATTCTTATCCTCTTTTTCATCTAAAGCATAATAGGAATATGAACGTCCTTCTGCAATCCCTCAATTATTTCTTCTAGGAGCACAAAATAAACTAAACTCATCACATTTCATTTTGTTTTGGGGTGTGTTTTCTAATGGGAGTCAAATGCAGCATTAGCATTTTCATTGCTGAAATCAAAGACTATGACTGAACATACTACAGCAGATTATTAACGTGGTGTCATTTTACACAATATAGGTATGTGGGAGACTTTTATGAACAAATTTGTATTGTAAAATACTTTCAAAATACTTCTTATGAACAATAATGTGAATTTAAAAGCTAGTTCAAGGGAAAAAAACATTACCCCAGCAGGAACCAAGAAATTTCTTTAATTTTTTTCTCTCACTAATGTGAAGCTTACATTTCCCAGCAAATTTTAGAAACAAAGACTTGCAGGTGTGAGCAACTGAATAAGGCTGCAATCCTGTTCATCCCTTGTTCCTGGATTTACTTCTGTTGTAGTACAAACATAATAGCAGCAAGTGGGAAGATATAATTTTTCTTCCCTACTTTTAAAAATAATTTTAAAACCATCATTTTCACTGTATTTATGGCCCATGTCTGTAAACATACAAAGAAGATGAAATCCAAACAAGCAGTTGAATAAATAGCTATGGCTACTTGCTGCTTTTCCATGATAATTTCCATGGGAACAGAAGCTAAAGCAAGGCGGTTGGAAAGATATACATGAAAAATGATCTTCACTGATTTTTAGTAACTTTGCCTTTAATTATGAAAAATTAGGTTAAAATTAAGGCATAAGGAAGGAATTAAAGTATTACCACACAGTTTTTAATTTAATACCATTTACATTTTGGGTTCATCCATACATTCCAAAGGCATTTGCTGCAGAGGTTCCCTCCTCCACCAACACAATAATATGTATTCTACCTTTACTATGCTCTGGACCAAATTAACCTCTGGTACACTGGGTTAAAAGTCACAGAAAAAAAAACGAACAAAGCAATAGGTAGCCTTCAGGAGCTGAATGATCCCACTGATTCCCTTTTGCCTGTGCTGGTGCCCAAATGCTGAATACACTGTAGGACTGGGGCATATTTCAAAACAAGCCAGCTCTGTTGTCTTCCCAGAGTCACCTCAGGTGGTATCAGTGCCATGCCTGTTCTCTCCTTTTACATGGAAAACAATTACCTCTTTTAACAGTTCTTCTATCGTTATCACATTTATATTTTGCTTTTGAACCCTACTGCAAAATACAAATGTGGTGTATTTACCTGCGAGCATGACAGCCAAGAAACACAGGCTCCTCATCCTTGCCATGGTTGAAAGAGGACTTATACAGGCAGCCTGAAACCTTTTATTCAAGGCAGGGGCACGATAAGCACTTGTTCCGATACACAATCAGAAGCATTGCAAATATTTCCTCAGCATTCATATCTTTGATGAGATTAATTGTAACACATGACCTTGCCTGTATCTAAGCAGATGAGATACAGTCAGTAATTTTTCCACACACTTTGCCCAACTTCTGAATTCCAGCTCTGAGGGGAAAACATGATTTTCGCATGACTTCTCAGAAAATTAATTTTTCACCTTTTTTTTTTTTTACACAAACATGTTCAAACAGTGGGAGTCCATTGCTTAGCTTTTTGTGATTTCATATTATCTTTTGTCACATATGTGGGTTTACAGCACAGATGAAGTTTGGAGAAAAACAAACAGTCAAAGAATTCTCCATTAAAACAAGACACTGATACTGTGACCTTTACAAAATGACATTTTTCTTCCAATTACTTGGCAAGAACTTTCAGAGCAAAGGTGTGAAAGCTTCGTTCTATGGTAAGACCTGGTTTAGGTGGAATATCTTTCTGGAAGAAAAAAAAAATTAAAACTAAATATTTTTATTAATACATTAAGTAATATTGGTGCCTATCAGGAGATATGACAAAATATCTGCACTTCCAAGCATCACTGGAGAGGAACATCTGCAGCTCAGACCATGGCCACATAGCCCCTACCATGTGGTCCATCAGAGCCGAGCACCTGGACAGGGGGAGGCTTTTCCCAGGTCCACAAGGACTTTTGTCCTGCAGCTGCAAAACACAATATTCACAAGAATCTTACACACACAGCCATGAGTGTTCAGCCCCACAACCAGGGGTCACCAAGCTGTTGGCATCATCTGTGTAGCTTGTCACAACACCTACTGGGCCAAGGGGAACAGGGACCCTCCACCAGGCACAAAAAGCCTCTCATGTGTCTTGCATGTAAATCCACTCTCCACTGGGAATTTGCTCAAAGTTGTGATCAAGTCCCAAATAATTTGTGTGTACACCCTTTGAGCAGCAAAAAAGCATGATAGACAAGCACTAAGTGGTAGTGCTGCTGCTCATTTTAACTAATTTATACGGTTTCTTAACAATATATATCATTTATCACCCGTTTATATCAAAACTTGGAATACACTGGTAACCTCAAATTGCAAGCAGTATTTTCATCTCCTTGAAAGCTGACCAGAGAAGGAAATAATTCCTCCAAGATCAGTAAGAGGCATCAGAACTTTTCCTTGTTTGACAGCCCATATGTAATAAGGTAACAAGTGTCATCTCGTAGGAACAGAAGTCACCTGCTTCATTTTTCATCTGTACTGTACTAAGTGTGCGGGAATCCCCCTAGGGTTCCTAAGTTCTATAAAAACACAAATAATGGCCAAGGAGAACACAGACATGGGATATGAGAACAACGTATGGGCTATAGTACTCACCAAGCTACTCTACTGCACTGTGTAAAACCACAGGTTTTATATTCAACACCATTGCAAGGGAAGTAAATTTTTTATAAGGAAGTATGATGAACAAGGCAAAAAAGCAGTTCACATCCACATGTTTATTTGTTACCTACACAAGCTATAATTTACAGACTGATATTTTCTGAAAAACAAAAACAAAACAACCAAAAAACCTCAATATCCAAACACAGTATCTGAATCTACATAAAACTTTAAAATTTGCAGAATTTACAAATTAATATTCAGAGCAGTTGGGTAAATTATACATCCTCCCTCAATATCCAGGTTCCAAGAGCTTTAAAAGTCATACAGGCACAAGGTAAGATATTTTCTTTATACAACCATCTATTTACATAGCTTTTTCCAATATATGTGGTTCAGTTCTCAAAGTAACTGCCAAGGTTTGCAAAACAGTGTATTTAAAATACATTTAGCAGCATATAAAATTAGATAAAAAGGAAAGACAATTTGCTTAAAAAAAAGAAAATGTGAGATGATAGAAACAAATCCATAAGAAAAATAGATTAAGATACATTTGTCATGACATTAAGAACACCTAGTCATTGCAGAACACAGGCAAAACACAAATAAAACACAGCCATTTGTGGGCATTCGAGTTCTAGTCCTGAGCACAGAGTATACACAGCTGCACAACTTTGGTCAACACAGATTATATGCTATCACCACACAAATCATATGGCATTTGCTGTTAGCAGGATACAGCCATGTCAGGTAGATGTATCATTAACAGCTTCTTCCCATCTATTATTCACTCCACTTTCCTAACAACAGTGTAAGTGACCTTTAAAATCTTCAAACTGCCTCTCATAATCAAAGGCTTATTCCTGGGACACTTTCCTTCCCCTGTTACCCTAAAATGCAAAACAGCTGATCATACTTGTGAGTGAAATACAGCAGAGCACTTTTGTTATATATTTTAGGTTATAATTTTGAGATGGTCATTAGAGAAGACTTCCAGTTTTCTGGAAATTTCTGAAATTTCTGAATTCCAGTTAATTTAAACTGCAAGTATTACATATGCACACAAATTCAGCCATAATATATAGAGATACACATGTAACTGTTGAGACTCAAGCATGTTACCAAGAGGTTATTAAATACAGTACATATTTTAAGGACAGCAGGTCTAGTGGAAGAGTTCACGCATTTTCAGTCCATTCCAGTCATCAGTGTTTACCTAATAAACATGCAGCAAACTGCATAGAGTGCACCTCAAATTGATCAATGTGTTCCTTTATCCACCATAATTTCAATTACTGGCAAGATCTTCACTTGCATCTCCTGTATCTGAGATCTGTCCATCTATTATATTTCGAGCTTTCCAGATCCTCACAGTGCGATCACTGAAAACCAAAACAAAGCAGTATTAGATGTTGTAATTACACTGGGGAAGGAGAGAGGGCGAAGGGGAGGGCAGGAGAAGTTTCCTTAAAAGCTCGAGTGTCTTATTCAGAAAGGTATTGTTGGCAAAATAACAGTTCTTTAATGGACATGCAAGGGTTATTCCACCTCCAGGAGACTTTGTAATCTAACATGTACAACACTGAAGACTCCCTAACCTTATCACAGCACTGGCTATAACCTTTAACCATCTAAGAAAGTATAAAGACTTTATGCCTAAGGAAAGTAAAATCCTACTCTCCTATAACCTAATTTTCTAAAATGGTAATAGGTTTAAGTAGATTGACATCAGAGGAGAGCTTCCACCATGTAGCTATTTGCAACTCAGCAGACCACAGGCAGAATTAGGGAGAGCGACCCAATAGGTCAGGACTACTTCCTGCCATTAAAAAAGTGTGAAATCTTGCAACAGGTTAAATCAAACATTAAACCCACTCCATTTTCACAAGAGGTGTCAGTGTTATAAGAAATAGTAAAAAAAGCACAGAACCACAAGATAATATGAAGTCCTAACTCTCCAACAAAAAATACCCAACAAACCCAAACCCCTTTGCAAGGTGCTAGATAGCATATACCAGTGAGCTGGTGCTTAGAAGCCCAGACTGTAGTTCTGTACTTTTGGGAAAAAAAAATCACTATTTACACAATTTTAAAGTATGTGTAAATCAAATATCACATAGAATGTGTTATAAAACTCTACTGTAATTTAAAAGTAAAATAAAGAGTTAGTCTTGTTAAATAGCAATTTATTCCATGAAAGGGAAGTTATGAATTTCTCATAAACATTAACTTGAGTGACTAGCCAACACTGATTCATATATTCCTCACAACCCCCTGAAAAGAAACCAGCAGCCAGAGTAGACTTTGTGACAGTTAAAAGTGTTTTCTGACTTGTGCCTTCATTTCACTTGTAAATTGTTAGGAACACTCTAAATTTTTCAGACCTTAAGCCCACTGCTAGAAATGTCAAAAGGCTGTAACTTTTCTTCTTATAAAAAAAGAATAAATTTCAGATGCTTGTATGTTCTAAACTGTTTAATAATCTTTAGGCAAACAGACACAAGCTTTGACATATCTATCCCTACCTATTAGTGCTTAAACATAAAACCTGAGCACCAAATATGAAAACTCAGCAACTTTGAAATCTTGCTGTGATTCAGAAAGACCTGCTTTTAATTCAGAAGGCCAGAAGCTTCCACAATTGCCACAAGAATGTAACACGTCAGCTTTCACAGTTCCTGTGCTTAGACTAAAGACCACAAAGAGGCTCTGTTGCCATCTCAGGTAGGTTCTCCATAAAAAGGTATTTTTCTTGGTCAATTCCCCTGAGGTTTCAGGTCCTCAATTTGCTCACTTTTACTGAGGAAACAAGTATTCAAATCAGGGTTTTTACAGGACAGTAGGATAGCTTGCAAAGCTTCTGCTGTATGCCAGCACTTTAAAACAAACCAACCAACCACCATGTGCCATGGCTTTTAGGAGAATTTGCACAAGTCAGGCATGGGTCCTACCAGGAGATAGTCCAACTGTAGAGACAAGCTTATAAAGTTCTCAAGTATTGCCAAATTCTCCCTGCCATCCTGTAGATCAGTCGTCTCCAAATGTTTTTTGATCATGCACCCCTAACAATAAAATTTTTTTAAGCCCACACTGCCATGTACATTTATTAATTATATACACACACCACTGAATGCTAATAATTTATTCAAGCACCCAACTGGGTCATGTTGTGCATCCCCTGGGGTGCAAGCACCCCACTTTGGAGATGGCTGTGATAGATTATTAGCATTGAGGGGCATGGACTGGACCAGGTCTCCTGATGCTTTCATTGAAGTGATTTACACATGTCCTAAATGCACATGCATGGACAGAATTCTAGCAGGGTACACAGAAAAGAAAGATTCATGGAGAAGAACTCACTCTGCTGCTGTGAAAATCTGGCTGGAGTTGGTGCAGATGGCATTTATAGGGCTGTCATGTCCCTTCATCTCCCCACTGGGTGCAAAGGTATCCACATTCCAGAGCTTGAGGGTGCCTCCCCTGCAGCCACTGAGCAGGACCGGCGCGCCAGGCACCAGGCCAAGGGCACAAACCCAGTCCTTGTGAGCATTAGGAACTTGCTGAAAGAGAGAAAGCAGGCAAGTCTCACAGGGCTGCAAAAAATTCCAGAGGAACAAGCACAGAAGTGGAAAAACCCCAAGTTGTAAGCCTGATTGCTGTCCTGCAGCAGTTTTGTTTCTCCACCTTTAGAGCAAGGAAAGTGCTAACTTCTAAGAGGCTTTTTCTATACCGCAGGTTTGTTTCTTTTTGTGAAATAGTACTGCAAAAAAAGAAGAAAATCTAATATGCACAATTGACCTAATGTTTAGGGTAATGCTAAGTCTGCATGTTTTCAAATGCATATTTGAATGCATTTTTGAACATATGGTCTCTGTATATCTTTCAAGTCTGTCTGTTAAACTGCTAAAAAACACATAAAAAGAAAATCCAAAATACTGCTCAAAAATATACCAGGAAGACGGAAACTGTTTCTTTATTTGCCTTCTTCCTTTCTTCTTTTCCCACTACACATTATAAATTGATTTTATGATGTTGCACTTCACGAAAACACATTAATTCTTTATTGAGGAAGGACACTAACATTTTACTTCTAATTCAGGAAGCAAAATGCTGCACAGACCAGCTGAGAACAACATCTTTTTGGTAGCAACAAATAAATATACGGGAAAAATAAAAATATGGGGAAATAATAGCCCAAGTTAGCTGTCTTTTGGGGGGACCAAAAGTGGCTTTTCTCCAGTTCAGTTTGGTAGGAACTGCTTTGCTTTGATGCACTGCTCATAATGGAGTACATTCAGCTTTCTAGGATCATCTTGGTGTTTCATCTATAATATACGCAGCTACACAGCACTGGTAGTCTGGTTCTGCAGCACTTCATGAAGCTGGGAGGGGGGGTGGTTGTGGTTCTTATAAATCCCAAATTTGTCACAGCAAGGTTTTGTGACTTGGGGTATCTAACACCAAGTTAAGTAGATGATCTCAAAATTCTTTTGAATAGCATGCTTGTTAAGTGATTTTCATCAATTATAGAGGATCAGACCTGTTCAGCATGTGTATGCCAAAGCAGGACTTCTAATGCAACATTAGCATTTATACTGTAAAGCAACTTGGCTCTGTTTCAGGTTTTGGTTGCTGGATAGATTAAGGAGAGCAGCTGTTCAACCTGTGTCCTTGGAGATTTTGAAAACTCAGCTGGGCAAGGCCTTGAGAAACCAGACCTCACTACAAAGTTGACTAAAGTTGGACCAGCAGGACAACCTCACATTGTGTGACCTCCAGTGGGCCCTTCCACCCTGAATTACCATGTAATTAGCAAAGTAACGGCACTTCTTATACCCTAAAAAAGACAATGAATAAAAATTATTTATATTCCATCAAATGCTTCAGTCTCACCTCCTTGAAAAACATACAGCATTTTATAGAAATAGAAATAAAAATAAGAAAGTGTGAGATTTTTTTAATGAAGTTCTACTTTTAAAACCAACAAACAAACAGGGGAATGCCAACTAGAGAAATTATGAAATGCACATATACCAAAAGGGAAACAAGAAAAGTGATATAACTAGTCCAATTGACATACTTCTTCACCTCTGGTCCTGTATTCTTTCTGATGTTAATTGCAATAGCAAAAATGCATATTGCATAATATTTTAATGAGCCTAAAATGCAAGAGTGAAGACATTTCTTACAACTTTAATGAAGTCATTCTGAGAATACAAAACCTTTCCAGTTCCTGTGGTTTTGGTACAAGCTGCTTAGTACATTTTTCTGGGCAGACAAATGTGAGGGCAGATGTCCCAATAAGGCCAAGTGAAGATCTTCTGTAAGAAGCTAAATTTAAGAATTCTTATTTTAACCGTGAAGTCTTCATAGTATTCTGAAAAGGAACTGGCACTCAACTGGATGATTCTGAATGAAGGTCAAGAAAGTTTATATATTTATGGAATACTACGTATGCCCATACAAAAATTTTCTTTTTAAAGTAGCCTGTCCATTATCTTCTCATGTCCCAATACTTTAGAATTCTATTTGTTTCCTTGCTATCAGTCTGCATATTAAATGCATGCTCCTACTTTCCCCAAAAAGTATTGCAAAAACAGCACTCTCTTCTATAATATTATGAGTTAACTTAAAAGTTAAATATTTGTTTTTCTGCCTTCCAGTTCTCACTCAGTCTCAAATTAAATAATCACAGCTATACCTCAAGAATCTCTCATAGGACCTAAAAGAAAAGATCAGCTTATAGCAGGTAGCCAAAAATCAAAGTTCTCCATGCCAAACAAATTGCAAATTCCCTGGATTTGAGGTCCTTTTACACCCACTCCCTTTTTTTATCCTTTTTACATAAGGAAAAACATACAGCAAATGTGTTCTGACAACAAGCATTACTATGAGTGTGTTGTATACATTACATAACACATGCATTGTATACAGAGATGAATCCAAGGACCAAGACCGGGTGACATGAGATAAGATGTAAAACCTCTTCACAAGAAAATATTTTGTAGCCTGATCTAAAGTATTGTTTCTCATTAATGAGTTTCCAATCTAAAATTTACTAACTTGTCAAGGACAAGTAACCAATGATTCCAGTCACAGATGAGGCAAGCGCTGCTTTTATTCTGAAGCAGAAAAACAAACCCCACGTACTCAGAGCTAAAATAGGAAAACCACTTCATCAGAACTTCCTGACGCTACATGCACAGAAGAGAAAAGCAACTGCATGTAAAGATCAAGTGCGTTATTGATTTCTTTTTTAGTCAGTGCTCTATGCCTTCCCTAAGCACCAGTGTCTGTATGAATAGTCATTGTATGAGCCTGAACATTTACACAGCCTGAAAACAGTTTTACAGCATGACTGTCACTGCAGCTGCATGATCTTTTTCATTACCTGAAGAAGATCTTTTTGAGACAAATCCCATTTCTTAATTCCATTATCTCTGGATCCACTGAAAAGGTTATCTCCCATAATAGCAAGTGCTTCAATGCCATCATAATGAGGAGGTTCAAAATTATGTGTAGGACTTACGCTTCCAAGAGCCCCTTCAGTCACATCAAACATCTAAAATAAATAGAAAAATATGTTACATGAAATTTTCTGCCATCTAATCTGCTTGAAAGTCATGCAGCAAATAACTTTACGGAAAAAACTTGGTACATCTTATTACAGGCCACTGTATCACAATGTATATTTGACACAATTTATCTACCAGAACCACTCCTTCCTCCTCTTTTACCTCTTGCCTGAAGTGCGAATACTGCACTGACTTTGGAGAAGACTGCTCTGGGAAGAAGTACTACTACCTGAATATCATATACACAGTAGCTTCACAGGAAGGGCCCATAGGTGCCCTGTGTGGTGAGCTAGAGAAACAAAGCTCATGAGTGAGTTTAGGAAACATAACTAACACTGGGAGAATTGCACAGGTAAGTAGCTTCAGAAGGAGGCATTAAGATATTTTTCTGGACAAGTTGTTTTGGTAAGGGTTACATATTATTACACACTGATGCTTTTCATGGACTAGACACACCTCTCTCCTTGCCTGTGCTCCAAGAATGGGGTATTAAAACAGACTCTTTAAGTAAGGTTGTTTTAAAAATTTAAGCCATAATCAATCCCATCAGGTCTTTGTTCCTAGAGCTGCAGTGTGAGCAATCCTGTTTCATTTTGCATTGTAGGGAGCCAGAACTCACCCAGTGAGACTGAGCTGAAAGAACAGATGAGCCGTAACTTTTTAAACCACCAGCTCTGTTTCACAAGCAAATGTCAAACTTCATCCTGTATTATTTGCTCTTATTGGCCTTTAAGAACGAATAAGCTTGACAGTAGAAAAAGGAGAGCTTGGTAGTGTAAAATAATACCTTGTGAGCTAAAGGTATTTTAAAAGTCACCACATTCAATTAACATGCATCAGTTCCAACTGTAACAGAAAAAAATTAAATTGATAAACCAGAAAAATCAGGTATCTAGAGATGAGTAATATTACTGACTCAGTAGACAACACAGTAGTTTCCTGTGGCATGACAGTATCTGTCACCAGACCTAGTAGCCCAACATACCTAACCCATGCAGAGAACCACACATTGTTAAGGGGTTAAAATGGACCTTAAAGACCATCCAGTCTCAACCCCTCTTCTGTAGTAGGGACACTTCCCAGTATACCAGGCTGCTCAAGGCCTCATCCAGCCTGGCTTTGAACACTGCCAGCATTGGGGCATCCACAACCTCCCTGGGCATTTCAGTGTCTCACCACCTTCACAGTGAAAAATTTCATCCTAATCTCATAACCTAGATTTCCCCTTTTTCAATCTGTACCCATTACTCCTTGTTCTATCACTACAGTTCCTGATGAAGAGTCCCTCTCTGGCTTCCCTGTAAGTCCTCTTCCGATACTGGAAGGTTATGAGGTCTCCACAGAACCTTCTCTTCTCCAGGCTGAACAGAAGCATCGAGAATTCATAGACAGCTGCACTGACTATGCACATACAGATCATTTATGCTATCCAAAGTGGCTTGACAATTCTGGTGGCATTCACTTTGCAGAACACGCACTACTCTGCAGCACACAGACATGGCTGAAATATCCCTGGACATTCTAGTGGTGTAAGTCAAGAGGGAGGCAGACTTAGGAGGATTCATGTAGCCTGGCCACAGAAAAGGAACACACAAGAAGGACAGATAAACTTCACTGACTGTTGACAGCTTTGTTTTCCAGAAGCCCTCCCACCTCCTTGCTTGTCACATGAATTCACAGCATGACAAATTTGCATTACGTGATGACACCCTGTTGTTCCCACTAAGCTCCCTCACTCATTACTGTGCCAGGATGGCAGCTCATAACTAACCCAATATTCTGAACTGTGCAGAGAAGTAATTCTCAGAGTGTCTGCCTGTCTCCCCATTGCCTCAGAATCGCCTGGCCTCTAACCACAGGGACACTGCTGATAGGATTCAAATCCACAGCCCAAACTGCCAAACTATGTACCAACCTCTCAGGCAGTTTTTTGCATCTGGCACAGTGCACAGCCAAGCATCCAAGAATTGTAGAATAATATGAAAAAAAGGAAGCCCAGCTCAGTGAGAAAGCTCACATAGGTTCTGGATCCTGCTCCACCCCAGCTGTGTTCATACACTTTCTCCAGCGTGTGAGAAGAACAGAACAGAGGGTACTCCTTCATAACAAGCTAGGGTTTCTTGCTCATTCTCTCTTTGGCCTCATGCATTGCACATTCTTTGCAGCGTGAGGGTCAGCTTTACGGATGACCTACAATTCCCAGAGTCTGGTGATTTGGGTGTAGCCCTGAGAAACAGGAGCTTGTGGGTTCAAATAGCCACTGGCTGAGGCGCGCCAAAAAACAAAAGAAAAAGAAAAAAAAAAACCTCCTCCCAAAAAAACAGATTCCATATCCTTGAGTGAATTAATCACAGTGCCAAGAAGCAGAAAAGTATATTGGCCACCTTGGCTGAGAAGTTCTGACTTTGCTGCCTTCCCCACTTCAGAACGTGGATAACACTGCAGAAAGAGCCTGGGCTAAACCCTAGACACTCTTATGTGAGGAACACGCAGGGTGTCTGCTGAAACAATTAGGTCTGCACTCCAAAACAGAGGCACTGACTTAAGATACTTTAAAGAGCTAAATGTTACCTAGAAGTAGGTGTTATGAATATTTTCCAAGATTTGGTACTCCTGACATCCAATTTAACGGGAATTAAGAAAAAAGCTTAACTAGAGACAACCATACATCCATCTTCCTTGCTGAAGAAAAAAAGCACTGAACTGGTAAGTGTTTATTATGACTGAACATTATTCATGATCCATGACTGGTGAAATAATTTCCATCTTGGCTATCACATTTTGAATGTGGAGATGTAAGTCACTTCTGCTGAAGCCTGCATCCCATGCTGATGTGCCAAGTTAAAATAAGCAAATACTAGTGGTTTACCTTTATATAATGATCCTTTGACCCAGTGACAATAAGATCTTGTCCATTGGAAATCTGATCGACAGTAAGGCACATAACAGGACCCTGGTGACCAGTTAGCTTTCCTGTAGACTGAAATCTTTATGGATAAGAGAAGAAATGAGGATTTGTTAATTCTTCATATATCCAGTACAGTCCATAGCACAGTTTCTGACAGAATGGATCTTTTTGTTTTCCCTATGTCTTCAGTACTCATCCTCTGGCTTACTTGTACTCTATTGTTCATATCCATGGATAAATATTAAACCTGAGGTAAATACAACAAAACCCCTCTATTTATGCAAAATAAGAATTAAAACATTTTAAAGTAAATATGAATCAGTCCCCTCATAAGTATTTTCTGTATTTTGAACGCACTCTTTGGGAGCAGGTTCTGTTTGGAAAAGTGTAATTATAGTGTAGCTATCATAATCCTGTATTATATTACATTACTTCCATTGGCTTCCATCATCTAATCAACAATTTCTAGTCAGGATTCCCATACTTACAAAAGTGTGTTTTGTAGCGCCTGTCAAACAAAACCTTGTGTTTTTCCAGTCATTTTTACTGAAGTTATTCACTACAACCTCAACACATGAGAAAACCATTATCTCAGTAACCACCACGGATGGATTTAGCTGATCTGTAACTTGACCATATTTTGCTCAGGTTATGGACACTACCATAAGGAAGAAACACTTCGCTGACTGTTTCATATGCACAACTTTGCTGCCTATGCACGTGTAACCATCTAAAGAATATTCTGTCCTGCTGGTGTTCAGTACCTTTTCAGATCCCACATCCTCACTGAGTTTCCAGCAGCTGCATAGAGGAATGTGCCAGTTGGATTTAGTGCAATTTGATTGATCTGGTTCTCTCCAGCTGGGATAGCGACTGTTCTGTTAGTACTTCCTGAACACACATCAGCAGGCATAGCTTGGCCTGAAGACCTGAGTACAGAGAAGGAGGAGAAAAAGGAAAAAAAAAAAAGAAAAAAACCCAAATTCTACAGTTTGTTCGCCATACTTTGTATACTCTCTAAAAACAAACCTATTTCACTGAGCAGAAAAGGCTATAAGCCAATTATGAATACTGAACATCTGATAAAAATCTATATGCAAATTGTTTTGTGTTCCCAGATATTACTGGTGCCCCATACAGACTTACCATGAACATGTAAAGAAAGCTTCCATTCCCAACAGTGTACTTATATTACACTGTACTGCACTATTGAATTAAATATAGTGAAATGTATCTAAAACTAAGACTCATTTGAACTCTTGGCATCTGAGGTTCAGCACACTCACGTCAATGTCCGAATGCACTTTGCAGAATCTCTGATGTCCCACACCTTGATATAGGAGGTTGAAACTGTGAAGACCAGGCTAGTGTAGTTGCAATATTTAATGGAAACAACATTATTTGGATGACCCCCTAAAGACATAATCTCTTGTCCAGTTACCAGATTCCAGACTTTACAGGTACGATCTAAATAAAGACAAACAAAAAGGGGAAAAATATTAACAATAATAAAAAAACCCAGAAAAATCTCATGTTTTTCCTAAACTCAGTTATTTAAAAAAAAAAGTACATGCATTTATTTGCAGTCATACATTTTCCTCCATTTCTGCAGATACCGCAGAAGAACAGCTGAATTAAGTAGGTCTTAAAAAAAATACACATAGGCATCCTTCTATCATCATCAAAACTAAACAAGGTTAGCCATTAAATGTGCATTCAAGATCTGCATATTAGCTCCCAAAGCATTTTTAAAAGGATAAAAATCTCAATTTAGAGGCTGTAAAGTGTGAATGATGATAGATGAAGAGAAGAATCCAATTTTTAATTCAAAAATTCATTATTGAAAACAGTTCAGGCCAAGGTTTGAGGCTTAGTATGGCCGAGTTCTGATTGTCACAACAAAACTACAAAGGTGAAAAGTGATCCAAACTCTTCAGTGTATTGCAGGCCTCTGAAAATCCCAGCAGAAAGTGCTTTAGTCACTGTTTTGATTCCGTAGCAAAGGAATTTAAATACTGCAACCTTTTATGTGTTAAAATCCCGAATGCATAGAAGTTGTCAAGAAATCTGCAACACTACTGGCCAGAACAGGAAACCCTCCTTGCTGCACCATGTCTGTATCACCCCATATGTTTCAGACATGCATTCATACTGAAATAAGCACTGGAAGGATGAAGAGAGAGCTTCATGTATAGACTCCAGTTATGATAGCATGAAGGCAAGTATAGCAAGACCTGTCCACTGCTTTAAAATATCAGCTACCAAGAACAAAGATCTGCAAAGCACATGAGAGCTTATTGGCATTTCTGAATTTGGCTGCAAGGATTATCCAATGTTGGTGAGCCAAGACTTTCTGCTTCAGCAACAATTTCCAAAAGATTTAACCTTATTTAACTAAACAACTGCCTACACTCTTGAGTAAAAGCGTACTTGGTAAACTCCCCTCCAAAAATATGTACAGGAAAGATTCTCCCATAAGTTTAAGAAGCTAGGATATGACTTCAAAAAGGTAAATATTTGCAACATCTGCAAACATCCATCTGTTAAAAAAAATAAATTACCAAACCAAAACTTCAGAATACAAATCTAGATGTAAAACAAAATTTTTAGAAGTGTCTTTTTTTTTTCTCACATAGCCACAAAATTCAAAATCTCAACAGAAATCAGCTGTATTATTTACAAGTATTATTTACAAAATCCAAATCAATGTCCTTTTTTGCAATTGTATACACTCGCACAAATTTTGAAATGTTGGCTTAAAACTTGCAAGATCAAAAGTTTGCCAACTCACTCGAAGTGTGTGATTTGGTATTTTTAACAGCCAGCTAGTAGAATAGCCGTAGAAACATACTTGAACATTAGCAGTGGAAGACCTGCATCTGATGGGGTTATCTAGTATGCTAATATGGGGATAAAAGGGATGTCCTGAAATTTCAAGGTTTATTCATTGCATGAACTAGTGAAAAGGAGAGTCTTCCTGTCAACAGGTGTTAACTTCTTCCCAGCCACTCTAGTTCACCTTAGCTTTGATACTTTCAGAAAAAAAGAGCCTGCCATAGTTTCAGCTGCACAGTTAAGACTATAACAAGTCCTCTGCCATAAGTGCTTTATGTGAAAAGGCCCAGAGAAAAAGCACATCACACAAAAATCACTTTTTGAGCAATATTAAAATGGGTGTTTGTGAAAAGTAACCACTGAGGTCTGGTGGTGTTATCTTCCAAGCCAAACTGAGCAATGACAGTGAAATTCACTACAGACAGGATGAAAATGTTTTCTTAAAACACTGCTTCTACCACTTTGAGAAGTTCATAGAGTGACTGCACCATCCAATAAGGAATTTAGTGACTACTAAAACTGCAGACCCTCCTACAACAGCCATATAGTTCTTATAACAACAAAGGACAGGCATCCAGATGCGCAGAGGAAGCAGAAGACACCCTTAGATGAAGAAGATAGCTCAAAGAACCAACTATGGCATGAAGGGTATTCAAACTCTGTGCAGTAAAGCCAAACATTTGCCAATTCCCACCTCTGCCCTCACCCTGAAGCTATTACTTTGCATTGCATATCATGTACGTACATGCTATCACGACTGCTTCCATCATACCACTCAACAAATGTTATTGTTACTGCTTTTGGTGGTTTTCCACTACAAATAAGCAGCCAAATACTACACATTGGAATTAAAAACTTGTAGATAATTACTGTAAATCCTCCTTCAGCTTCTGTTGAGAAATGAACCCTTAAAATTTTCCACTGCGTTTACAGCACTAAGCACAAATTGAGAATTTCTCAACACCCCAAGTTGTTAAAGTAGCCTCTGTAGGCAGCAGAGATGCACAGAGCTTGCCCAACCTTTAGATCCAGTGAAGAGAAGGTCATCAGTTGCATCAACACAAAGCACAGCCTTGGTATGTCCCTCTGCTGTATAGATACACTGAAGCGGGGATGATCGGCTGCATTTTGAAGCAGGAAATGGGTTAATTATCCCCCTAAAGAAAAAAAAAGAATGTGAGTTGGCCATAGTAATAGACACAGATAAAATTAATTTACTTGCATGTCGGGGGAAAAAAATTAACCTAGTGTTCTTAGATGTGAGGGCAGAACAGCTGAACACCTTTCATAACCTAGGCAAAGATTTTTACTATTTAGCCTCAACACCTGTCAGCTCTGGACTATCAGTTAAAGGAAATCACATACAAAAACAAACAAATGAAAAGACAACAAGATGCTAAATGCTGGGTACGTGGCAAAATCTGCATAATGCTGAAAAATCCAGGACACTTAAAGCTTCTGGAGGTCCACGATAAACCATAAGACATCTTAGTCTAAATAGCACAATCTGAAAAATGGAGCAAATGTAATGTACACTGCCAATTCCAAACTCAGCACGCATTTCACATCATCTGCATTCTATAGGCAGACACAGAGAACTGCTGCTAACTTCTGTGCCTGAAGAAGGTTCCCGCTGCACCCTGTACCCAGCAACACACCCAT
Organism: Cnemophilus loriae; assembly: GCA_013397755.1. NCBI lineage: Eukaryota > Metazoa > Chordata > Aves > Passeriformes > Corvidae > Cnemophilus > Cnemophilus loriae. The sequence goes on along the minus strand of VZTF01002835.1, from coordinate 695,295 downwards.
GCTCAAGTGGCCAAAAGGGAGGATTATTGGAATGCTGACACCCCAGAGGAACCTTCCTGGGCACTTTCAGCCAATTCTGTGGTGATGCCAAAAGACTAACTCTCCTGAAAAAAACCCCTCACAATTCATTACCAAACAAAAATTACTAGCAGTCTAAAATCCCATACATACCACTGCACACACACACAGACCCCTTTAATTTCTGTGAAGTGTAGAAAAGCCTCAAGGTCATGCCCAAAACATGCAACACAGCTGTGACCTGGCCAGCTTGCAGTTAAGACTCACTGTCATGCTCTTTTGGGGATCACACACATAATTGTGAGAAAAAGGAACTAAACCATAGCCCTATCTCATCAAAACAAAACAAAAGTATCAGATGCTTGAGGAAAATGTAAAAATTTTGTAGTATTGTCCAGAAGTTTGCTATAGAAAGGAAAAAGTCCTTCATGATACAAGCTAACTTTGTGACAACTGGTTGGTTTATCTAGTACATTAAAATTATGATTTTAAATATTTTTACAGCTCAGGACATCTTCACTTATATAATTCATTACTCCTCAGCAATCTTTCTCTAGATTTTACTAGTATTAATAGTGCCTTAAATTGTGTAACATTATCTTCCTCATTTTGGAAAGGCATTCACCTTTCATCTGCACCATTTTGTTTTCAAGAAAACAGGAACAATTTGCTTTTTAATTAATTTAGGTCTCTATGCTTTTGTTTGCTAGCATCACACTAAACTAACACGATTTTCTCTGTAGTTTTCCCTAGTGGATCATGCTGCCTCTGAACTGAGTTATTCCTCCTGCTGTTCTCACCCACTCCCTTCCATGACAAGCCCTGTAAAACACATGTCCAGCAGCTATTTATCTACCTATGTGCTGTGTTCTAACATCTACAGACAGAAAAATGCTACAACTGCTACAATGACCAGACAAAGCCACCATCACATTATTAGCAGTTCTTTGACTGCCCTTCTCTAGATAAACTGATTTTTCACTGAGTACCAAAGTCCTAACCCACAGGGACACGAGTGGGGACGTTTCTTTCATCTCTTAAGCCACAGGGCATTCTGTCAGAAAGACGTAATAAAAAACTACTTATTTTTATTGACACTAGGATTTAATTTTTAGTGATCGAAGCATACAACGGAAAAAGAAAAACAAAAATAAGGAGAGAAGCAGATAAAACATAAGAAAATGTCTGCTCCTTTTTTTTTTTTTTAAGAAAACAAAGAGAGAAACAATGTGTCTAAGGAAATGTTTACACCATGCTTCAGTTATAATAAAAACACCTGACATGCTTAACAATGATAAAAAACACCCTAAAAAAGGAGAGGGGGAGACATGCTTGACCAAAATCTCAGATATTTAATGTTCTGGCAAAAGCAAGAGAAACAATGCACAGGTATCAGGAAAAATCATGCAGCAAAATGAAATTTCTTAAGAACTGGAATAACTTTGGTGAGAGATGCCAAGAAAACAGAAAAGAGAAAGAGAGAGTACCTTTGTACCTCCGACAGAGAGGAATCACTTTCATCAGACCTACAATCAACAGTGGTGGAATTGTGAGGAGAAAGAATATAGGTATCAGCAAAGGAACGGCTCCATATGAGAAGAACAAACAACAGCATGGCCAACTCAGAAAAGCAATGCAAATCCACACACAGTTTGCAGCATTGCTCAAGGTATATCTTAAACCCATGATGACATGGCGGGAAGAGGGGAAAGAATAATTATCTTAAAATATCACTGTCAGCAGTAAGTTACAGTAGACTGTTTCAGCTCCAGAAAGACGAGCAACAGCAGCTGAGCCATTTCTTATTTCCCCAACATTTTCTTAGAGAAGTAAAGTAAAAAATTAAAAGGAGACAATGGATGCATAAGTTAACCTCCATAAGATAGTGCTTGTCGAGAATATAAAAAAAAAATACAAACACTCTGAACATCAATGCCTGCTAAGTGTGGAAGAGACATACAAAATGTTAGTCATAGAGATATAAATGTTAAATGATAGCCCACTCAAATAAATTCAGCAATTTGCAAGCCATCCTAAGTTCAAAATCCTTCACCTCTCATTTTGAAAAATGTTTAAAAATAAAAAACAAGAAAACATACAAGACAACATTTCCCCAAGGCATGATGATTTTCAGTACATCTTAAGATGTCCTTCATTTTCAACTCAAATATATTCAGCAGTTTCTATTTGACTTCAAAGTCAGTTCAGAGAAAATGAAAAGGGTTCAGTGGGAGTTAGTAGTAAGAAAGGTAAGCCAAGATAAAGAAGTCACAAGCACAGTTACTGAAAGCCTTGCAAGCCACTGCTTGGTATGTGGTGGCTGTAGACCTCCGAAAAAAGCCATTTTATTCAAAAAAATAGTGTAAACAGACAACAGAAATTTCTTATCTTGCTAGAGTCAGAAATAAAGGTTTCTTTTAAATCTGAGTTGCAGTTCCTAAGCACTGCATGGCATTTGTATCAGTACTGAAACCTGCAACAGAGATTCTAGCCAAGTAAAGTCCACCGCCATTTAGAGTAAGGCTCCTAAACAGATGCCTAGTGTGAGAAAAACCAGTTCTACTTCTTCTAAACAAGATATGAAGATCATCTACTCCTGCAGATCACCTCCTAAAGTCAGTCTGTTCAATAATTTGGATAATCTCTATCCAACTGTGTTCTAGCCATTTCAATGTCCCATCCTCTGAGGTGCTGCTGTGAGAGCACTCCGAGCAACACTGGAGCAACTGAGTAACTGTCAAAAGCACTATTTCCTAAATTATCACCTAAAATCTATTTCTGAGTGTAAACACACACACAAATACACAAACATCTAAGAATTCTACCATTCTTATCTATTTTGAGTTTAAAACTACAAATACCAGACATAGCCTAGAAAACAGGAAACAAGGTTCAGCAGGAAATTTCTTTTCTCAAATTTTTACAGTGGTTCCATGGTAGTTTAAAATATTTCCTTTGAAAACTACACAAAAACATGAGAAATAGCTCCTCCTGTCTTGCAGAAGGGAAAAATTTCTACCAGATGCTACACTGAGAACTTGAGCACACTTTGCATTTCCCTGGTTGGGGGCTGAGGCTTCCCTTTGTGACTTACTTATCCTGCTGAACTGATGTGTTTCCCTGAGAAACAGTAAGACGACTAAAAACATTCATTTCATTACGGGGCCGGCTTGGTGGGGAAGTAGGAGGTGACAGACTAGCCTCTGGGGCTCCAGAATCTGAGCTACAAAAAAAAAAGAACATCCTCTTTAACAGGTTATGGATGGTTAGAAAAGTTAAATGCAACATGCCTCAAACGTTAGATGCTCTTTTCTTAAGCAAATAATTAAGATTGTAACACTAGCTACAGATAGTTCTCAGAGAAGGCAAAAAGCTTAAGGCTGCAGAGCGCAAGGTGGCACAATGTTCAAAGTTTAAGTGCTAAAAGTGAAAGCTCCAGGCAGAAAACACACACATGAAAACCGAAGAAATTCTTATAAAATTGAAGGCTCTTAGAGAGATCGATGACTTTGATTTATAAAAAAAAAAAAAAAGTAATTTGAGTAATTTGCAAACGCTCCAAAAGACATTTTCTCAGGGCTCTGCTCCCGAGTTATTTTGTACAGAAAAACAATCTGGAAAAACCCCAAACAACCACACATAAGCTGAGTAATGAATATCAGCACTGACAACAATAAAAACTGTCCTGGAAGAAAAGAAATAGAAAAATACAGATTTATTTTTCAAGAAAATTCAAAGTTCAAATTATGTCAGAGGAAATAAATTCAGAAGAATCTTACAGTTTTTGTTCTTTTGTCTTTGTCTTTTCCATTGTCTTCTCATAGGCCTTTCTCTTTGCTAAAGGTGAAGGCTCAGGTATCTTCTTCTCTGGAAGAGATGGTTGTCTCGAACTAAAACAAGAGCAATCGTTATCTCACTCCAAGGCCCTTCACAGAACTTCCTTTTTTTACATTACCTGTCATTCTCTCAGTATGATTTCAAATTTTAGAATGTACTTAACCTATTATTGTCTCTCTTGAATGTAAGGATTATAAACTTGTTGTCACACTTGAACATAAAGGTATACCAATTACTAACGTTCACAGTTGATCAACATATAGTCAGATACTGACTAGTAAAGGAGATTTACTAATTCAATAACAAAAGAGACTCACTAAAAGAAATACAGTGGAGTATGCATCTCAAATTAATCAACCGCAAGGCAAGGTCGCAAGGCAAATCCTATGAAGCAGGCTGACAGGTCTTCCAGCAAGCCTGACAAACAGGTTATAGTGTCTACTACCAGCGTTGCTTATGTATCTACTGAGCAGCTACTTGATTAAACAAACCAAACCAGAAACCGGAACCCAAGCTCCTCTGCCTCACACTGGCATCCTGCATACTCAGACACAGAGCCAACTTTCACTTGTTCACTCTCGACCTGTCCTTGAGTCTTCTGTCTTTGACTCCACAGTGGAACAGCCTCAGAAGAGGGGGTAACTAGCATCATCATTTTCTGAATTCTTTTTGGAATACAGGTATTATAAAAATGCAGCTGTCTTGCTGGAATGAACTTCCTAAGCACAGGTGTAAAAACCAGGTGCATTGATGTCAATGACCTGACAGAAAAGGAGCAGGACACATACCTACTTCCACATTTCCAGAGCCCTTTTACATTTGCCAGGACATCAGACATCTGAACAGAGCTGACACAAGTCCTACAGAAGACAACTATACTCTGAAACAGCTGCTGTAGATGAGTTGAGCATATCAAAGGACAACAGCACTAACCGTCTTTGTAAACAGAATTCCAATCAAATTAACTGCTGGCAACATGCATTTAGGTGCCTCCTTAAGTAACAGAATCACACTGTGGTCTGGATTAGAAGGGACTTAAAGATCATCTAGTTCCAACCCCCTTCCCTTAGGCAGGAACACATTCCACAAGACCAGGCTGCTCTAAGCCCCATCCAACCTGGCCTTGAACACTTCCAGGAATGGAACATCCACAGCTCCTCTGGTTAACCTGTTCCAGTGTTTGACTCTCGCAGTAAAGAATTTCTTCCAGTATCTCATGTACACCTACAATCTTTCCATTTGAAGCCACTACCCCTTATCCTATCAACACATGCCCTTGTAAACTGTCCCTCTCTAAGGACCATGGAATCACTACAGACCTGAGAAAACTGAGGGGGTTTCAGAGTGGAGCAGTTTGTACATATGTAGACACCTAAATTTGCACCTAAACATATAATTAATTTCTGTCACTTTGAGAACCCTTATTTTGGATTACTGTTACAGCTTCTACATCCCCGAGTGTCACTTAAGTAAGTGGCACAAGGGAGAAAACATTTCTTGCACGTAAGATCACAATCTGCTCCCAAATAATGTATTTTATTACGAGATATGCTGGCAGCACAGGCCCATAAGGGAAGGCCAGACGGCTCATAAAGACAAGCTTTCTTCAGCTATGACCAGATAAACGAGGAAGAGTTCTAGTTTTGAAAAAACATCCACACTGCAGTGAGAAAGTCACTGCAGATGGATTGTGGCAATTTCTGATCACTTATCTACTAAAACATGATGAGTAACAATTCAGCGTGTGAGATCTACTGCTGACTGAATTGATTTATTGACAGTGTGTAACTCTCAAATGCTTGCAGAACAGTGTTGGGAAAATCCTGTTTTGCTTTGTTGCTGGCTCACTTTCATAAATGGATACATTCTAGAAGATGGAGTGAGGCAAAAGTTGGTATTACCTGAGTCTTGGATGTCAGGTCATAACACTTGATGTTTTAGATCTTGAAGCTTCAAAAGTCTCTACTCATCTCACGCTAACTGCTGAAACAAGTGGGTTTTCTCCACCTATGCTCACCCTCAAGAGCATTCTTTCCAAGCAGATTCTATTTGCACTGAAGCCATCAGCATGGGTTACTAATTGCTGTCAGCAGTGTTTTACTGTTCATGATTGCCACCTCAAGCACATGCCAGAAATACATAGTAAAAAATACAAACTGCAAATGTACATTAGGTAGAGACTGCTGTAAAAATATTATGCAAATAGGACAGATGAATATTAAAAGATGCTTAACTCTGGAACCTGTAATGTGAAGATAGTTATGGGACACCAATTTCCACATCACTGAATGTGGGAAGCTCCTTCAATTTACATGTGAGCTTGTGCAACATGGGAGCTAGTACCTAAAAAGCAAAGAAAAGGGTCTCTAGGAGTGAATGGCTAATAACCAGTTTTGGTATTGGTAGATATAAAAAGAATAGCAAGAGCAAGTGAAAAGAAAAAAATCAGTGTGTGAGAGAGACATCTGCTGGTCCCTAAGTAAAAAGACAAAAATATTTTTAGCTCTGTTTAGAATCAAGAGATACTTTCAATTAGTAAAACTGTTCTGCAGGTAAGTGCAACCTGCAAACAGAAACGATTTTTGAGGATTCATAATATCTAACACTTTCCTTTCAACTTTTCACTTGCATACTCTATTGTTGCAGAGACTTCTTCATTTGAAGCATGGTCCATACAAGACAACTCACAGAAAGATTTTTCCTAATAATTGGGACCGTATACAAATGTCATGCTATATAAAGGTTTTGGGTTGTGTTTTGTTGGGGTTTTTTTAATCTCTCTGCTGTTCTAAGCAGATTCTCACTACCTCCCTAGAATGTGCATTTCCCATAGCACTAATACTGCAAACTCTGCAAGGTATTAGAGGGTTTTTTCCCTCTACATAGAACACAGTTATAATAACTTTACTATATCAAAGCAACTTAACAGAATTTACATCTTCAGTAAGAACGCCAGTACTTACAACACTGCATTTATACTTTCTAGAGTGGTGATGGTAGAAAGGAAGGAGTTTTGTCAGTACTATTTAGTAAGCTTCAAGTGTATCAACCTCATTTGTAAAGTTAAAATAATAGATTACAAGAAATTGGCAACATGCGTTTTTTAAAAGCAAAGGATAATTAGTACAGCATGGCCAGACTTACATGCTGCCTATCTTAGAAGGTAAGCCAGATGGTGGGGGTATAAACTCTCTGTCCCTAGCAGAAGTATCATGTGTGTCAGCAGCCACCCCACTTTCTTGGGTTTCTGCAGCTGATGCGATAGAGCCAGCCAAGGCAGAGTCTGCAGCACTACTGTCAGAGACTAGGTCGCTGTTGGCTGCATACAGCAATTCCATCTGCGTGGTGGTCCTCCGGCGGGCCTGGAGACAGAGAAAAGCCAAACTGCCACTTAAACGTGCAATGGTATGTGTCAAGAGTCCTACATTCAAGTTTATCATTAGCTGGAAATTAGCATCCTCCCCAATCACTTGGCAACTGATTTTAGAAACTAAATCAAGAAGCTCACCTCTGCTTTTGGGCAATGATTTCAGAGGAGGCAATTCAAATTCAATGGCATGAAACACTGATTTGACAACTGGTTTCCAAGGATATCTTTTCAACCAGCTGCCTGTCAATACTACAGCAGTACAGTATTACTCACCTACGATTTATCCAAATGAAATGTTATAAAGCAGAGAAGAATAAAGCAAAGTGTAAATTTAAATAGCTGCAATTATACTGGTGTGACTTCTCATACACAAACTCTGCTTCTTACTTAGTTTAAGTCACCTCAAAAGCAGTCTAAGTCCACATGAATTAAGATTCATTCAGCATTTCAACAATTTGAAAACAACAGAAAAACTCACAAAGGAGCTAAGCTTTGTGCAACACAGTAATTTGTAAAAAATGGATCATACATGTTAGATGTGATTTTACTGAGAAATTAAGATCTCTTCCTCAGGGAAAGAAAAAACAATGGGGAAGACAAAGATCCAGTTTGAAAGAGCCCTTACAAAAATGACATGTTTATGTTATGGCATTTTCAGACCAAACTCAGTTAAACAGCCCAAATAGCTGCACACCAAGGAATGTTACCAAATAATGCAACAGCCAACACAGATGTTTTCTTCCAAAGCCAATTGCAGTTGGAAGAGTGGAGGCTAATCTTCTATTTACTTTGCAAACTCAGTTTATGCTCCTGTGAGCACAGAAGCAAAACTGCCATCGGTGCACATTTCCAGTTCCCACTGCCATTAATATTAAACTATAGTCAGCCTAGATATACTCCTCCAATGTCAACTGTAATTAATGTTCTGGAGGTCAAACTTTTCTTTGTTTCATAAACTTCCTCAAGATTTCTGTGTCAAATTGCAAACAATGAGCATGTTCACAGATCCCACTGGCAATAGCATTGAACTGTAGCCTAACTAATACCAATCTGCAGAACTACACCAGTTTGGTGTGCAGGTAACTGGAAGAACACATCTCCTTCTGGAATTCTAATAACTTAACCCCAAAACACTGAAGAAGTTATTTTTATCATTGCTTCTTAGAGAAGAGTATCACACAAAATCATGTTGCACACAAATCACATGAAAAGTACATCAGTTCAACTTTTGCACATCTTCATTCATTAATGTCTCTTGGGCAAATCAAGAGCATTCTCCAGAAGTTATCATAAAATTATGAGTTATTATAGAATCACTTATAAGACATGTAGAAGAATTATCATCATCACCATCATTGTACATCCTACCTTGCTTTTGGGTTTGACTTCACCACAAAGCTTCAAGAGATCTGAAGATAATGAACTAAAAGAAACATTGCATCACAGTTAGAAAGTCAAATTTTTTCGCAGATGTGTATTTTTATTTATTCTTCTTTCTACCGAAATCGTGAGCAAAGTATAATGAAACAATGGTAGAGGTATTTTCTAAAGGATACATGATTTTGCATTACAAAAGGAGGAAATCACAGTAACTTTTCTAGAATCAGTAGTAACAAAGATTTGCTCACCTTCCTTCTGTTCCAGGACTATGCAATGGGGCATCCTCGTCAGTACTATCTTCCAAATTTTCTAGAAAATTTCCAAAAGAATAGCATTAGTCTGTCCCTCTACAACAGGACATGAAGGCTTTAAGTGCTACACAAAACAACTCAGACAACGTTGAATGCAGATGAACAGAGTACAAAAGACAGGGATTTTCAAAATATCTCGACTATTTTCTATTCAGGCCGCACGGAATTTTCCCAGCACCTAAACTAATTTTTTTCCTACAACATAAATAAATCATACACCTAGGCATACTGTGCCAAACATGGTCCTCTCTCTACTGTTGCAGAGCAACAGAGATTATAGAAAAACAGAAATTCTGGAAAGAAATCTGCAAGAAAGCAGATAAAGCAAAGAAAATTAACTGCAAGAGATGGGATGTAAATCAATGGACAGTAAGAATGTCTCTTTCTCCTCTTTTTTTTTCATCTTCTTGCTCCAAGAAAGAATCAGCCTGACTATAATGAAAAAGAAAATTATATTTTTCACTAGCTAGTGAGCTGAGGCTCAGGCTCCTCTGATACAGAATGCCACTATTTAAGCTGACAAGAAGCAAGCACTTTATTAGTATATAAAGATTTGTTTCAAAAGAGGATGATGCTGCCACTTACAACTATAGAACGGCTTCCTAAAAAGAGATTAATTTCAAAAGGAAGCTGTTGAGAAGAAATTTTCCTGAAGCAAAAATGGGTACACAAACCTGTCCACAGAAGACAAAACCAGCATGCATGCGACACACTAACACTGTCAAACATCCAATTAACATGTCTGCATGCAAATGGTGCAAAACATTAAGCTGAGACAATGAGTCAAGGGCACATGTACAATCAGTTCCAAACTACTGGGAAAGCAAAACCCCTAACTTGCATGTTATCCTAATAATATATCTTAGGCATAGTTCAAGGACATAGGTAACATATTTTGGCAAGCAAAGTCCCTTATTTTTGAACATACTCGTGAAATATTAAAGATAAATAACCTTCTAATGACATTCCATTATACCTCCTCTTCACTAGTAGAGACACTGAGTTTCTTTACTTAATTTCTGTCAAAAAGCAGGTATCATTTGCAATGCATAGAACCAACATATTTGTAACCCATATTAAAACAGGTTTGTTCATGTATATGTTTTAAGTGCAAGTTCATGCTTTGGAGAAAGGGAGGAAAGATATGCAGTTTGCAGTTGAATTTCGAGAAGGAACAAAAGAAAGAGAAGGAAAATACTGCCTTTTGTGTATGCTGCATCTAAACATGTTTCTTGAAAAAGTTAAAACCATCAACCTAGAACCAACGCCAACAATGCACTTCAGAGTTACTCAACTGCTGTATTAATCTCAACAATGTAATCTTAATTATGAAAAATACAACAATATTAGAAAGAAAGCAGGGTCACAGGAATAGCAGTCTGAATTTTCTTTTTTTTTTGTTCCATCCTAGATTTGAGGCCAGATTAAAACTTTTCAAAACTTATTACTATTGTCATTATTGTTGTTATTATTCTATGCCTTCTGCAAAAGGGGGGATCTAGAGAACTGCTCCTTTTAGTAAGACAAAAGCAGCATCCCTAAAATAAACACATTTTTTAAAAATATAGGATTCCTATTAGAATTGTGTTACTTCACACCCTTCTCATAAAGAACTCGTGATCCCTTTTTACACGTAACTAAGTAGAAAGTGTGGAATGACCACAAAAGATGGGATTTTATTTGTAGGCTCACACTCATGTAACCTGATGAGTTTCTTCAGTTTGTCTGCAATTCAACACAGGAGGACTGCCCAAAGCCCCAAGACAGAAACCAATGCACAGAATCAACAAAAAGGTAGAAAGAGCAAGATTCAGCAAGAGTGAGAAGAGACGAAAGGAGAAATAAAGTTAGTAAAGACTTTACTAATGTTTGCAGGGATATCTGCTAGTAAACCAATGATTGCGGGACAGTGGAGAATTTTCTGCTTATTTGTCTTCATCCTCATGCAGGGGCGACTGGACAGTACCATGACAATTACTAGTGCTGCTACCATACACCAGCACAGTTCACCCAGAGGAAATGACATTTGACCAGCCCTCTCAAAATCTGCACATAGATGGTTGTGAGTCACATCCATGAATGTCCATATGTCACAGGTGGGAAGGAAAAGCCGCTCCCACAACTCTTCAAAGAGGAGTCGCTTCAGCAACACCTCAAAACTCAGTTTCATGGTCATTTTAACTCTTCACAAGAGAAGATGAGAGAGTGAATGGTAGCTGGTTCATGCACCAAGGTGGATGTGCCTTGAAAACCCATTCAAGTCAAAACTGAGCCTGTGATGTACTTTTCTGCAGACTGAAACTCCTTAAGTCTACACTTGAATGCAAGTGCACAGCTATACTGGGCAATGTTCAAGCTTTTCTGAGCCAAGTGCATTCAAATGGCTAAGAACTTTTGAAGATATTGGATCTGAAAGCAGGCACCAAGACAGTGAATCACAAACACCCTGGAAGTGCAATCCCTTTGCTTGGGATAGGGCTCTCTGTGCTCTACCACTGAGATGTCAGGCATCCTGGTGAAATTGGTCTCAGGATCTGCTGCCACCCACACTTCTACCTACAGGAACTGTGTCAGGCCCTGCACCAACAGAGTCCCTGCGAACCAGCCAGCAATCCCAGCATCAAAGCCTCACTGCAGTGGTGTCTGAACTCCCTGCAGCTCAAAAGGTTTGGTCACTAGTGAGCCACAAAACACAGACTACCAACAGTTGGGATTTCAACGTGGGCCTAGGTTAGTACAGCATACTCAGCTGCATTTCCTGCCTATAAAGTGTTAGCAGAGTCCTGAGTGGCTTAGATACTTTAAAAGCCTCAGGTCACGCTTGCAAAATGTTAAAAAGCTTCTTTAATGAGATAACACTCTACAAAAAATTTGATGTCAGAGCTACTTTTTCAATACATCTAGCAAGTGGCTTTTCACTGCTTCAAATGTTGTTGATAAGTAAAAGCCTGTCCAGAGCTAAAGAAAATGCAATGCTGTTGGGAGAAACATTGCTCCAACAGGGGTGAACATGCACACACATTAAAGGCCTGTTCTAGAGACACTATGATATTACAGACCACTGAGGTTCCTGAATAAATAACTGGCTGCATGCAGCAAGATGCCCTGACACAGATCTTCAGGTGTTACCTGACGGGAAGCTGGCAAAGTTCTCATCATCTCTAGATTATGGTCCATACGCTTCCATGTAGTTTTGTGCTTTTGAAATGTTTCAGATGCCTGTGCAAACTAGCCCAGGACAGCATAATGTGATTAAAAATAGCACAAGACAACACAAAAGGAATTATCACTGGTAACAGGAATATTTTTCTCAAGTTCCAAATATAGCCAATTTTTTGGAGGGAAGAAAATAAGCATAAGTCATTTGGGAATAACTTTAAAGCAACAGCAACAAAAGACTTCTCAAAATTAGTGAAGTCAGTAACTTAAACCCAATTGAAAAAGTGAGATATAATCCTGCATTCTGTACAATGTCTACATTACAAAATGAGCTATTTGCAAAAGGTTAAAGATGACCTGCGAGTTAAGAATTGCCTTTTTTTTCAGACCTAAAAAGATGAGCAGAATTTGTCACAACAGTAGTATATCACAAAATAGTTTTATGTAGTGTGAACATACTTTGGGTTCGCAAGCACCAAGTTATAAATTTGAAATACAGCTCTGCTTACTGTCTTCACTTCTTATGTGACAAATATAATTACCACAAGGGCTACTACCACAAGAGCTAGGGGTGGTTTCAGAAAGGAAGAAACGCTCTTTAAGCTCATGATAATGAGTACATTTACAGAATAGTTCATGCAAACTTCACACACTCACAAATTCTAAGATGCACCAGTTAGTGAACATGAATGAATTAGTAACTCATGCAGCTGTACAGTACACAGAAAGCTAAACATACTTACCCAGTGGTATGCTATCTAGGTCTGTGTAAATACAGCAACAAGGAAAAAAAAGCAACATTCCAATCAAAACATATCCATTTATAAAAAGAAATAAAACAAAAGTACCCGATGTATTCTAAATTTTTCTTAGTATCATCTCACGAGAAGTAGAATAGATGCCGTAACGACATAAAATCCCAATCCAAAATCCCTAGCATATGATGACTGAAATGGATTGAATTTTAGAATTTCACGTTCAGAAGTTAAAACAATTCCAAATTGTAAATGCATTGTCTTTTGTAAAAATAACAAGCAGATTATTTGGATTTTTAAAAATCTCAATAGTAAAAAACCTTTGTTTCCTACATTTCACTGCTGAGAGGGTATACTTAAAAATGTCATACATGCATGTCAATTGTGAAGTATAAGATGTTACAGTACAGCATCTATTCAGAAAAGAAATAGTCTAGAATGCCCAGTACAGCATGCACAAAAGGCAAACATGACATGCAGCTGACTATTCAGAAAACAAGATGAAAAAGCTACCTTGCAAAGCATGACCCAGAAAAGCATCAAGTTCAGGATTTAATTCAGCTTTTTCTTTTAGCATATGGAACAGCAGTTGGTTTTGAGTAGCACTAGTAATTTCTGTCTGCTTAAGGCGTCCCTCAAGAACTTTGATCTGAGCTTCTTTCTGAGCTGCTTGGAGACCCTAGGAGAGAGAGAAAGAAAGAAAGATGACAAATGTTTCATCACAACCCTTGTTTTACAAAATGAAAATTGTCAAAACTTTTAAGAAACTACAAACACAAACAATGTGTACATTGCAGCCACCTTCTCACATCCTAAAGATCAGGTGTCAACAAAGGGTCTTTTTCCTTCCTTCACCTTTTAAAGAGACTCATTAAGCATTCATTTAACTTGGATTCCTCAGACTGCCTTGCAAATATGCATCTGGTGGCTAAGTGGGACATGACTCCCAAGTGCAATTCAGAGTCTTCGCATTTTTTAAGAGTAGCAAGCATCTGAAAGATCAACACCTCCACTTTTCACAAATAACTACTTTTTAAAAAATTATTACCTGTGATACTCTATGACAAAGAACAGGGGGAGAGGTGGAAGTGGGACAGAGTGGGACCCAGAATTGTAATCTTTCCTACACAATCACTCAGTGAACTTTCAGCTTCTAATGAAAGATCTCATGGCCTAACTTATGACAGAATTCATTCTAAGGCAACTTCCCTAGATCCATCAATTGGTGGGAATTTTTTAGCTGTAGAAAATACAGCCAAAGAAATTTAGAGGGAACAGTTTCCAAATGGATTTCCAAACTCCAAAAGAAACAGTATGGAAAAGTGAAGGTACAACACATCTTCTCAAGAACTTGTAGGGCAACAGCAGACTTTGAGTGCTAGTGCTTGAGTACCAAGTGTAGCCCTATGAATTTACACACTACATTCTGATTGAACTAAAGCTACATATCAATAGACACATTTTGCAGGTGAAAACAAACAATAGAATAGACAGCAGGCATGACCAATTTTGTGAAAAAATATCCCTTCAGCTTTTCTATGTGATAATTACTAAACAAAAAGATGATAGAATCCTCCACATAATGGAGCTTTTTATCATCATAAAGAGAAATTGTTAACAGACTAAGTCAGAGGCACTTTTCTCACATTAACTCTCTTGCAAGATCCATTCAAATACATCCAAGGGCTGAAAAAATATTAAAAGATTGAAATTTCCAGAAGCCTATGTGATTGTAGGAATTTTATTTAGCCTTTTTTTGTCAACAAACTTTTTGGATTACCTGCATAGTGATGAATCAAGAATGCAAAAGAAACTCCAGAGAATTGGTCGGGAGACTGACCCAAAGACAGTTTTGGTATCATTGAAATCTTTCATTTGACTCAATGACACTAAGTACTGTCCTCCAGACAGAAAGAAAAGCAGCAAGAGCACATGATACATGTGCGCACAGGGTTATAAGCTGCCAAATACTTATTTTGAAAATACGAAAGAAAAAATATGTCCCCAAGACTTTGAGAAGAATCCCTGTGGCTCTACTCAGACTGAAGGATGTCATGCATCAACATATAACTTGAAACAAATTTTTTGAGGTTCATATTTGTACAAAGGTGTCTGAGCCAGTCTTTCGAAAAAAAGATCTTGAGCTCTCTTTAAGAGTTTGTTGACAAACATAGAGATTTATTTGATTACAAAAAGCTAGTGCTCTTGTAAGAACAACATGAGCTAATTAATACAGTGAAGTAGGCTCTACTGGGGGTTGAAAAACAGGCAATAAGTTGAAGAGCACAATAGATCTCAAGGGCCTTCACACTGAGAATCAGCATGACTCAGGAATGCTGACCAGCTTTGCTTTGTTTAATGCACATTAGTCATGTCTTTGTGTCAGCACAACTCTGCTCCTGGCACATGCCACAGTCCTGGCACTCACATACTTCCCTTAACACATTACCTTATTGATACCCATCATAAGGAAGTGATCAAGCAAATATCGAGCTTCTGTCAAGGTGCAGGCATTAATCACTGCTGTTACATCTAAGGTCTCTCCTTCTTCCTATGCGTACAAGAACAAAAACAGTCAGATTGTGAAAAAGTCCCAAGAATTATATTAATTTAATGCCAGCATACTAGAAAGCATCAGCTTTGACATTTAAGTGCTTTGCAATCTTAACTTGCATTACACTAGTGACACTAAAACTGAGGTATCAATTGTATAACGGTCTTCATTTCAAAATTCACATAAAAGTTTTCACCAATTTTCACTTCCTGCCTCAACAATTATATAGACAAAAACTAATTTCTAAATGAGAACATTTTCAAGGCTAACACAGTTGTATTTTCTTGTCCCCAATTTACCATTTTTGCATTAATATTTGACCTACCTTTGCTTCTTCCATTTGCATAATGTTTGCTTGGCAATCAGAAATGCTGTCGTTAATGTAGTCTATATTTGCAGTCACTGATTCCATCTCCTCATTTATGTTCTGGACACTTCTGTCTGCTTCACTGCCACCTCCATCCTTGATGAGCTTCTCCCTTTTCTTTGAAAGCTTATCTCTTCTTTTTGTGAGTTCTTCGCGTTGCTATTTTCCACAAAGACATAATATTACAGAAAAAGGA
This sequence comes from Cnemophilus loriae, assembly GCA_013397755.1. Taxonomy (NCBI): domain Eukaryota; kingdom Metazoa; phylum Chordata; class Aves; order Passeriformes; family Corvidae; genus Cnemophilus; species Cnemophilus loriae. The sequence goes on along the minus strand of VZTF01002835.1, from coordinate 679,348 downwards.
ATTAGTGAGCCCTTAGAAGATTTAAATGCCTTTTTGTTCTCCTTTGTTTGTTACACTTTAACTAACATATCATGATTTCCATGGGAAGAATTTACACAGCTGAATGCAGTAATGTATTTGCACACAATGCCATTAACGTGCTTTTTATTTCTTGCTAAGCACTGCAATCCCATGATTCAAATGCCTACTGGAGTCAAGACTGTCTCCACTGACTGCAATAGATTCCTCCCACTTTGCCAATGCCGCCATAACAGCTATTAATATACAGCAAACACACTTGCAGTGCTCCCTATTTAATATGATGATACAGCCAACAGTGCATAGCAGATCACCCACCGTAAGTAACCTGTTCATATCTGCCTCCATATTGGAAATAGTCATCCTCTGCATAATAATATCAGTCACTCTGCGTTCAAGTAACTGCCACTTCATCCTGGCTCCCTTTGAGGAGTAAACTCTGCTTGTCACTGCCTTCCGCTGGTACTTCTTTCTGTGATACATCCAAGAGAAGCATACAGCTAAGTCTAAAGTAGTCCAGTTATAAATTTGAATATGGAAATGAGTAGGTCAAAATATTTTTCACAAACAACTTAAAAATTTCATGCAGAAGTTCTTGCAGTTTTTCATTGCACCAGAGAGCTGCCTGTACCCAGCCCCAAACTCTACTGCACTCTAACATGTTGCACTTGAAAAACAGGTATCAAACACTGCGGCATCTTTCATGACGCTCTATTGAGTTCAAATGCCACCTAGGAGTTCCCTATTTAACAAGGAGATCTGCTTCAAACCACAGTGAAAGAGCACAAATAAACCTGATACACTGAACTGCATTTTCCAGCAAGTTTTTTTGTGAACTTAACACTGCTGGCATTGGACCACCAAGGTGATTTCTCTTGAAGAGCAGATTAAAAAACTCTCAAAATTTCAAAATCCAGTTTATGTGACTTGCCCTTTAATGCCATTTTATATTATTCTATTATTGCCTTAAACCCAGAAAAGTGAAATTGCATTTGATAATGGTTAAATGCCCATTTTATGAGCATTACATGACAAGAGTTTGACAAATAACAGCTCCTGCAATGTGTATCACCACAACATTATCTGCTAGGAAGTCCACACAAATTTCACCTCTCGTAGAGAGTCCTAAAAAGTTTTAATCCTTACCCTGTTCCATTTGTTGCAGTTACAGGTAATGCTTGAACCCTTGCAACAGGAATTCTCATCTTCTGCTGTGCTGCTGTTCTGGAGCCATCGTGCTCACCTGATAAACTAGAACTTGCTTCCTGCATGGAATGCTCTGGCAGACTCAGCTTTCGACTTACTTTTCCTGCCACTTTATCAGACAGAGGCCTTACTTGCCGACGAAGGGCTGTGACCTGAAACAGTGCAAAGACACAATTAACTCTGCCAAAACTGAGTTCTAAGTTACAGCAATACAACATCATTCTGTTTTCAAAGATGCATTGCTGTTTTACCACAGTACCTCTTCAGTTTTGCGACGTAAGATAACTTCTTGGTTTCTTTTCTGAGCTTCCAGAAGCTTGAGCTGATGCTGTGAAAAAATAGAAGCAGCACATGATATTTTTTCCACTATCTGCCACAAAGACTGTATTGTATAAACAAAAAAAAAAAAAACAACAAAACCTCTACACATTAATACAAATCTGCAAAATTGCTGTGACATGACGTGGTCAAGTCGTGATTGTTTCTTGATTTTCCTATTGCAGAACAAAAACAAGTGTTTCATTGTATCAATTCTATCAAAAAGAATCATTCCATGCAAGCAAGGTGGTAGCAACAACTTCGTGAAGATTCACTAATCACTAATTCACCGATAACATTGATATACGTACTCAATAAGCACAACAGAAAATAGAAGACTTATCACCTGAAGCTAGGAACTGTGTTTGCATGGAAGTCAAACCAAATTTTGTGCATTTTCACTGGTGAAAATATACACGTACATGCCTGCCTCTGTGAATGCATATACACTACATATACACGGTGTATGCCTGCAAGCAGAGGCACATCATAATGACAGGTGCTTATTCCAAATGAAAGTTCTTTATCCATCAAATCACCTCTCGTTTGCGTTGCTCCTTTTTAAGCTGTGCAATCTCTCTATTTCTTCTAGATTCAGTCATTCTAGCTTTCTCCTGCTCTTCTTTCATTTGTTTCATCAAGCGAACCTGTAAAGAGGTCATCACTTAGAAAAGCTGTTCACACTGAAGTGCTGCTCCCTGCCCCCAGTCATATAGAGTTTTTTCTTCAAATTGCCATTTTCCAGTGTATTACATGCTTTTAGCCATTTAAGTCTTCCATCTAATGTCTTCTTCACTCAGTGCTGAGTAACAGCTAATAAGCTGTGCAAGCTTATGCATGTTTGATACCTTAATTTCTGTTCACTAAACCTAAAAGCTACCCCTTTCCCCCAGGAATAGCCTGGTGCTTGCATCTCTTCTATTTTCAGACTTTCAAGCAGCTAACAGCAAGAACAGAGTTATCAGGTAGATGGATGCACAAGAGATTTCAGCCCAATTTTCAGTAAACATTCATTGTGCAACACTTCAATTTACTGAAATATACCTTGGTTTTCTTCATCTCTGTCACCTCCTGCTGCAGTTTCTTCAGCTGCTTTTCATATTGAGACTGATTTTTAAGCAATCGTGCGTGTTCCTTTTGTGCTGTTTGAAGTCTCTGCAGTTCTTTATTCATGGCTTGGAGCTTCTTTTCATATTCTGACTTGATTTTTTTTGCCTTTTCTTCTGAACAGGTCTCTACAGAACCTAGAGCAAAAGGGAATTCTTAATCTGCTTTTGTTCAGGATGCTTTTACTTTACCACCCACAGCAGATAACTACTTCCTCTGCTTTAGCATTATCTGCAATACCTTTAAAACAACCTAATTTGTCTCTAGTTCCTGCCACCTGCACTGCTTTGAACTTTCCACCTCATATGCATTCTAGAATAAGAGATCAAGTATTAACACTTTCCTCTGACTTCTTTGCAACAAATCTGAGCACCTGAAAGCACAAATACACACATTCACACATATGTATACAGGAGTAGAACAACACTCCTGAAAGCCATCAAGCCTAGTATTCCTCTTCTGACACTGATCAACGGGGAAGTTTTAAGGAACAACAGGAGGACAGCAAAAGCTTAGGAAGTGTATAACTATAAAGCATATATAGTATACGTCTACAAAAGAGAAACGAAATACTTCCCACAGCACTCCCAAAGTGCAGTTATTTGTGGCTTGGGACTCCTGAGTCATAGGTGGTTTGTCATCGCAATACTATTACATATTCAAAAAGGTTTGGTCAGTAAAACATCTCTGAAAGGTCACTGATCCTTGTTCTTATTTTTATGCAAATAAAAAGAACGTGGGGAGGAAAGAACACAAAAAACCTTTTAATTCAGGAAGTATCTCCAGGATTATGAGAGCTCTTAGAAAACTGAAAATGCTTATTCACCCAAATCAAATACCTGTCAGTACCAATATATTTTAAAAAAAAAATTCTCTTAATTGTGGTAGAAACTAGAATGAATAAAGAATTATTCACTGGCAGTACAGGTACAAACCTATTTCTGTTTTCTGCAATTTCTCATCAAATTTGAAAAAGAAAATGAAAGAAGTAGAAAACAATTCAATTTGAACAGCTTATACAAGATAAATGATTTTGTACTTCTTACCCAAGTTTTGAAGAACCTGATCTCTTTCAAGCTGAGTGTCTCGAATTTTATGTTGTAGCATCATTAGTTTCTCTTCATACTGTTTTTTCAGTGTTTGCAACCTTCGCTGGCTGTTTTCTAGTTCATCTATCAGTTTCTGCTTAATGGCTATTTCACAGGTGATATTTGCCAAGTCAGCTTGATAATTTTCTAAAATAGAAAGATTTCTGTTAAAGTAACAGCAAGGACCACATGAATACAGATACTCGTTGCAATCTTAGGGTCACTGTAAATACAAATTGTGCACAGAATTCCACACAAATCATAATGCATCACGCAACCCTCTTATCTGCAATCATGTTAAAGTCTCCTTCTTAAACACTCTCAATCCTAGAACCGGGAAAGAGGTAGGGAAAGATCTCACACTTGATCAGAGTTGCCCATTCATAATTACTCACATTTAAATTGCAGTATCAGCAATCTGTCCTTCTCCATTCAAAAGGCTTCAAGATTTCAGCCACACCTCAGGGCTGAAGAATAACTGTCATTCTTAAATCCAGCAAGTTATAATAGGAAAAACTGACTGCTGGCAGACTCCAAATGGAGACTTTCCCTTCTCTAGCTCTTAGAAAAACACAGTCAGAATTCGCAGCAGAGAGGCGCCATCTCAGTTATGGAAGTGGAATGGTGAAGGGAAAAAGTAGGAGGAAAAAGCAAGGAAAAAGGACTAATCCACATGATAAATTCATGAAAGTTTTTTTGTCTTAGGATTATGTACTTCAGAATAAAGATATCAGTTGAGGATCATTATTTTTCTGCAAATGGTTTGTGGGACTCTTAAACAAGAAGAAACCAAGAGACTTGGTTTGCCCATTTGGCCCAACTCCTATGAGAGAATTGCTGGTGATGCTGTTTCTGACTCCTGCCATATAAAAATGAGGAAGGCTGATAGACTTCCAAGCCTTTTAAAATTAAATTCTACCATTTCCAAATGAGCTGATAGCAGCTATCACCTTGGTGATTAGTCCAGAGACATAAAAATAAACCACTACTTAAACCTTACACTTTGGATGTCTTAATCAAGGAAGAAACACATCAAACACCAGATGGCCTCTGGTCAATTTTAAAACCAGTATAGGGACACTTGATCAGCTGTCTATTACATGTTTTAGCACCATAACCAAAAAAATAATTCACTGGACATACACCTCACAGAGAATTACAGACAGTCAGTTGACAACACGCTTTCTTGCCTACCAAGACCTGAGGTTTGACAGATATTATTTGTAAAACTCTACAGACTATTACACTGACATCACCTTTTTCATCAGAGTCAGAATCTGATTCATCTGAGCTTTCAACAACTTCCATATCATCTTCATCCTCATCATCTTCCTCTTCTTCATCATCATGATCACTGACTTCCTGAACTTCCTCCTACAAAATATACAGACATTTAAAGCACCCCCACACTTTTCCTTGCCTCAATCATTTGTGACTATCACTGCGAAGCTGCAGTATTCACCTGGTCCACCCCTAATTTTCTTTCTATAACCTTGTAAATATTTAAACAATGAATAAATAAATCAAACCCTTATAAATACTTACTCCCTCCAATTCATTATTCTCTCTCTCCGAAGTGCCTTTTTCATCTCTCTTCTCCTGCTCATTGTCTGTGTTATCCTCTTTAACACTAGCAGAAGAGGCAGACACAAATTATTCACAAACTAAAATGGCAGGTGTTTCCCATCCCCCAAACCAATAAGTTGTAATTCTAAATAAAGATGAAAAACAAAGCATAGTTAGAAAAAGATACAGGTGTTGGGCATGGGTAAAACACAACTTCCAAACCTCTGCAGAGAATAAAATAATGCCTAATTACACTTAGTCTTGGTTTGCAAAGTAATAGTGATGATTAGCACATTGTTCCAGCATACTGCACAACTGGGACAATCAGAATATGTATCTCCACGTACTACAGCAGTACTCATTTTGCATGGAAGTTGCAGTGTACCCAGAGTAGCTTTTACAAAGCAATAAAAGAACATTGTGTGCAAGTACAATGTACATTACAGGTATTCCTACACTTTCAAGCTATAACAGAGCCTACTGTACTTAGAATAGTCTGAAAATTTATGTATAAACCTTAAACACTATCCTAATTTATTGTACTATAACCACTCTTTTGATCAGTTATCTACTTTGACATCAAGGGAATGCTCAAAATAAGCACTGACAACAATAAAAAGGGTTTAGAGTGGGATTTTTTTGGTTTTGTTTTAAAGGTTTGGTGTATTACCCATTAGGGCAAGTTTTAACATTTTAAAGTGCACATTTAAGACACCACATGCAAATAGAAAACAAAAAATCAGTGGCACTCTGAAAATTGTCACAGACCAGGTATCAGTCTCTCTAGTTCTACACGTACAAAACCCAAAGCTCCAATGGGTGGGAAGTTGTGACAGACTAGAGCTAGACACCATAGGGGGTAATAATGAAAAAATGTAGTTAGGATTGCATAATGTGGAATCCACCTCAACTAACTTCAGCTACATAAAACTTTGGCAAGTTGTCCTGTCACTGATCCGGCACAGTAACTAGAAATGCACATCTTCCTCCACTGATACCAAAAGGAGCTCAGATTCAAGATCAAACTCAGGCAAATCCAATACTCAGTGCAGTGACAAGAAATATACAGCAGATTCAAGACACTATAATTTGGTAAGTACATCTTTAAAACCACTTTAAAACAGAACTGGAATCTAAAAAGTGCCCGTTGAGTAAAACAGTGCTTTTGTGTACACATGATTTTTTGTTGTATTGCTTTTCAACCTGTTCAGTGCTAACTGATTCCTGACCATGCACAAGGCAGAAAGCTTTTGCTTGGACCACCTGAATCCATGCAGCAGCTGGGGATGCTGGAATTCATCTAACCAGATTTGTACACAAAAGAATGCCAGACAGGGAACACTGTGCCATACAATCTCATTTCCACAGACTCTCATCTCCCTCAGCCCAGAACATGTTCTATGTTGGTTATTAAGCCTAAAAGATAATGGATCTTAGCTGCAATCCTCATGCAGATTGAGGCAAACCCCCCGTTTCCCTTCCAGCTGCAGTAAGCACAGAACTAACCACTACAGAGAATTCGTGTTCTGCCTGAGAAAGGGGAGAGACAGGAGGAAGGAGAGCCAGCAGCTCTCCCAGGCAGAACTGTACTGCTAAACCTGCATTAATTCAGTGGGTGGGTTTTTTGGATCAAAGTAAACAGCAGAAAAATAAAAACTCCTTTAGTTCCACTTTTAATCATAGTGCAGTTCTCTTTTTGGAGCCCTCAACTTAACTGCTCTCTGTGAATGACTATTCATCTACTGGTTTGGCTGAAATGGAATGGGAGGAATGATCAAGGCTTCAGTCACATACTTTCAGAAACCAAAGCAGCAGACTTGACTGAGGTGTGATGGTCCAACACACTCTTGATCTCACACGCCAAAATTATTATTGTCTTTTACTGCCTGCTAGACATTTCATACTGTATGTGCTACTGCACCTTCCTCCTGCCTTTCATTCCACTTAGGCCATGCAAGAAAGAAAACAATTAATTCAACAGGAATTCCCAAAGGCGCCACCTCCCCACAAAAGCTTGCTCAACACTGTGTAACTCCAGAGTCAACCTCAATTCCACAACAGAGGTTTCTTCCAGTTAAAACACTGATTGAAAGTGAAAACACAGGAAAGAATTCTCAAAATGAACTACTCCTGAAGTACCTATGAATCTGCCCAACTTCTTTTCATGTATGACAACCAGTTAATTGAAATGACAGGTAATTAAAAACCTGGGAAATATTCCAACCTTCTTTCTTCTTGACTGCTTTCCTCAAGTTTCTGTAGCCTTCAAAAGCACGAGGTACAGTATTGGAAGGCCAAGCCAATGAAGGACAAACCAGACAGTGAAAAGCAAAAGTGATAAGAAGGTAAAAAAATGATATATATGAGCTTGCGGAGTTCAAAATGAAATTTTAAAAGATACCATCAAGAGACAACAAGTAGTAAAAAGGCAATACATCCTGGACAGTTGGAAAGTAAATAGAAAACAAAGAAGAAGCATACGTAGGTTAACTAATCTGCCACTGATAACAAGTGTAAATTCAAGTCACACTAAGGAAGAAATTTTAGACAATATATTTAACTTTGCAAATTATTTCTAATAATGGATTAAGAAAATATCTCAATTCTAAAAAAAGCTTTCTCTTCTTTCTCCACTTAAAACTGGCAGGTAAAACACTGAAAATTGGAAATACCGCCACTGACCCAAAGTTATATATTCTCAGGAACATATCAGGGAAGAAACCAACACACTAGTTTTATATATGCTGATAACATATTGTAATATAAAGCAGGAATAAGAAAATTTTAGTATTAATACTCTAAATAATATATTCTGAATATAATTCATACAAAAAACTTCAAACTGCATTCATGGGGTTTTTTTGGGTTTTGTTGTTTGTTTTTAAACAAAAAGTAGAAAACTGCGGCTTATTTTTCTGGGATTCAGAAAGTACATGCCAATCATTTCTTGTTATTTTTGAATAAATTAACAAAAAACATGCATCAGAAGCAATGAGATGGACAAACTGTTAGTATTTCTGTCTGTACTTTTTCCTCTTGAATAAATGTGGATTTATCAATAAAAAAAGTCTGCATGACATATGTAAGCAGAGAGATGGCTTAAAATTCATCAGCTACTGAAATTCCTCATTTCCTATTATTAAAAAGTTTTGAGCAAGAGCTTTTGCTGCCTTTTCACCTTATACAGCCTACCATCTTCCTTTAGCATCAGCTAGGAGCTAGCACGCTGAAGGCCCTGTAACTTTCATCACTAATTTAGTTTAATAAAGGCTAGGGAAGTCAAAAGAAAACAGTCAGAAATGGTTACCAGATAGATAAGGCTGACTAACAACTGAAAGGAATGTGGAAGATTTACTCTGGGGCTTCTAGTGGGTAAGTCACACTGAGTCACACCATGGGACACTCCAATCGTGTCAGTTTTTCAGTAGCCAAAACATTACTGCTGTGTAAACTGTCTCCAATAAATTATGACAGATGCTTATTAAAGGCTACAGGTATATAGCAGTACATACCTGCTGTTCATTCAGATCCTTGCTCTTAGGCCTTCAGGCTACCTCACAACAATTTAAATAAGTTGTATGTATTTAAAATTATGCACCTTTTATCGTACTGACCCATAACCAGGAAACAAAAGACCAAGAAAGGCAGCAGATGGGGCAGAACTAGTAGCTAGGCTTACCAATCCCATTTTAATAAAAAAATGCTAGTTAGACAACTTTAAAAGAATGGCAACACTAAAAAGAAATAGCAGAGTAAATGTAACTAAATGCCTGTAGAAGACAGAAGTAAAACAAAGAATCTCTATCAAACTACATGGCAAAGTGTCTGTGCAATAAATTAATGTACACACCGCCAACTCCTGAAATTTCAACAGAATAAAAATTCACAGTGATATAACCTTAACACAGACTTTTCACTAATTAGATAGAAGCACTCTGCAGGTAACAAGCATGACAATGTATAATCCCTCAAATTCTAACATTTCTAAGCATCTCAGGAATTTTTCTCCCAACACATGCACCTCAGAAGTTTCTAAATATTTATTACAAAGCAGTCTGCAGATAGGCCAGTAGATTGATTCAAACCTTAGCAGCACTTTGAAGAGTATGACCCCATTTTATAGACCACAAGACCCACTTTAAGATGGAGCCATCAAGAGGTCTCTTCCAACTTTAATTTTTCTATGTTTCTCTAATTCTATAATGCTAGGATTCAAAACTGATCTCAAAAATAATGTATGGTAAGTAGTCCCTACTTTTGGATCAAATTACTTGGCCATCCCATCACAATATTATTTTCCTGGTGTGAGAAAGTATGACTGGCTTTCGAAAAAAAAAAAAAAAACAACCCACAAAAACACAACCTAACAACTGAGGCTCTAGCTAAGCATGTAGTTAAATGCATGCTTGATTTTAAAATGTGTTAAAAAATACAAAATCAAATCTCTTTGTTCCTGCATTTACAGTTAAATGACATACTGAAGTGCTTGGCTGAAGAGAGGACAGAACATTCTCTTGATTTTATTTAATACTTCCATCTTGCCCTCAAGTTCCTACCAAAATGAGACAAAATCTATCACAATCCCCACAGAAGTCTAAGAGCTTCCTGGAAAATGATATGCAAAGAATCTAGTTGTTCTTAAAATGAGTGTTCTCTACAAGTATCAGACATTTGTGTGGTAAACAGATTTATAGATATAGGTCCTAAAACTACAGATATCACTGATCCTCATCTACTTTATACTTTGACTATTTCAAGCTTAAACTGTTGTAGTTCTACTCTGAACTAGTAGAAGTCTGAAGGACCACTATTAAAAAGAATAACAGATTAGAAGCATGGACAATTTCAACTAAAACTGAGAGATTTCTAATGGAGGCAAAGGCTCCGAGTACACAAACAAAGCCTTGCTGCACTAACTGCTGTCTAAACAGGCATTTATGTCAATGTCTATGAGGATTTTAGTAGATGAGAAGCTGGACAGCAAAAAAAACAGCAAAGCATGATGCTGCAGAGAATTAGGAAACCTCAAATTAAAAAACATTCATAGAAGCAAAAGATAAAGCAAAAGAAGCCATTCCAAGAGCTACCAAAGAATCCCCAGCTACTCAGAATATCTTTTCTTCAGAAAGCTGTTTCAGTTTTGACAGAGTTGTAAAAAAGTTTATAATTTTTTCAAACTTCTGTTAGATTTCAGACGTATTTTAGAAGAAATTTTTTAAAATATCAAAATTTAGGGAGAGCACACGTGTGCTTTTATCATTGTCCATAATTACACAGAAAAGTTCATTACAAAGGAGACATTCATTCTACAAATACTGCACACTTCACTGGAAGAAAAGATACAAAAGAAAAACTGTAACTTCAGCATGTAAAAGGGTTTGAAGGAACAGCAGTTTAGGGTCCAAACCCATACAACAAGCCTTTTTAAGTCTCAGTGGTTAAAAAATTACGCCTTTTTACTGAGAAAACACATAGCATTATAATTCATACGCCACCTCTTTTTCTTTTTCCTTTCTTTTTTTTTCAGCTTTTCTAGATCTTTCTTGGCTATATCTAGAATTTCCATTGTCTCTTTCTCTGAAGAAAGCATAGACGCAGAAAATGCTGATGGTCCACCAAAGTATGTGGCTCTCGATGAAGCTCTTGACAAGTTGCGTCGAAGATTTTCATTCACTGCTTCACTTTCTAATAATTTTGCTCTTAATAAAAAATAAAAAAAGGAAGAATTGTAGACCATGAATTACAAGTATTGCCAGTACATGAGATGTACACTCTTTTGCCTCTGTAACTTCAACGCATTACCTTAAGTTTAAAAAGAAACTACAAACCAAGGGGAAGTCTGAAAAAATACAGTGTAGTAAATTCCTTAAAAGTATCATTTTACACAATGGTTATGTATATTGTACATATATCATAACCTAAACAGAATACATGTAAATACGTTTGTATGAACACACACACACAGATACATACATATATACATATACATACCTGAATATGTTCTATGCATATACATGGTATATGAAAGCTACACAAAAGCTGTAATATTAACTGAGGATAGGCCAGATAATTTTTTGCATGGTATACGTCCAAGACATAGATAAATAAAAATATCTAAAATATTTAAGTTTTTGAATTTAAAAAGAAAATATTTTTTTTAAAACATATTTTTTTAAACAAGTAATTTTTCAGTACTATCATTTTTATATGAGGTTATGAAGTTATAAAAGAATCATTCTAAGTTTTGCCGTCCTTGGTGCAATAATATAGAGTTATCACCATAATTTAGGCAACATCTTACTCTCATTTCTATTGTTAGTTTGATCTCTAACATTTTACATTTTTGTGTCCAAGAGCAACACCAGATGGTCTCAGAAGCTGAAGCACCACTCTCCTAAAGTAATCCCCCACACAGGTAAACAGTATTGCTAACACTTCTATTATTTTTTTTAATAAAAATTGTCCAAATACATATTATGCAAATACCTGAGATCTTCAATTTCCTTGATATAATTATGAATCATGTTGCTAATTTCTTCATTTCCTTCCCCTTTGAAGGACAGAGAGAAAAGGAGAATGAGGGGAAGAGAAAGATTAAGACAGGATGGTAACAGTATAAATATCTGAATACAGCTACTAGGCACAAGGTATCAGCAAAGGGAAACAGTCACATGGGCTACACACGTAAATCTTAACTTATTTGTAAAAGATCTTTCTTTCTTAAACTGAATTACATCTTTTGTTCCTCTCTCATATGATCACCATATGACTACCACTAACTTGTTTTCTGTATTAGTGCATTTTAACAATGCTTAAATCAGAATTACTTATTTGGAGTTTAATTTAGAGTCAAATTTATTTGGTCTGGTTGTTAAACTGCCACGAGGGCTAAGCATACAAATAATTCCTATACAAAGATATTATTTCATATTTCCTGTTGTTCACATTCCTAAATGGATGGTCAAATCAGGGTACAAAACTATTTCTATTATTAAAAAAAGACTCCAGAAACAGAAAAAATAATCATATGGGGGCCTATCTCTGCCAAAGGAGGTCCTACATTGCTAACAAAAAGGCATCACTTCATTCCAAGGGATCAGTGAAGCAAGAACATATAATTAATTTAAGTTCATGAACTTATGAAGTCGTTTATGCACGTAACACAGCGTACCTGTTCTGGCTAGCACTTGGTTGGCCTGATCGCTCATAAGCTGTGTTATTCTGGCTCTAAGAGCATCGATGGTCTCTTGCATCGCTTTAATTCTAACACGCAGGTTGTTGTTTTCTGTTTGCAGCATGGCATTTTCATGGAACATGTCATTGATGCTTTCAACGCCTTCTTCATCTATAATCCTTTTACCCTTTAAGAAAGTAAAAATATTTTATTACTAGTAAAGGCTGACCTACATATAAAAAAAAATTTAACTTAGTAAATGCATCCATGGACTACTTAAAATTCCAAGCAGACATTCATAGCAGAAGATAATCTTCTCTCAAAAAGTTTAAAACAATGATAAATGGATAGTTTTCAAAAGATTGATGTCTGGCCAACACCTTAGCATCTGGGTTTTGTGTATTTCCACTTTAGTCTGAAATACAAGTTCTTGAAGAGGTTAAAAAAACAGAAGATAACTCTTTATCAAATCAGAATACTATCTCAAAAAGAACAAAAGGTGACTCTGTTCGACATTTATTGCTGAAAACACTGTATAAACTTCAGGAAGAAATGTGCATGAGTATTTGCCTTATATAATTGAGATTCTATTTTTAAAACACAAACTGTTTTAGCTGTCTAGTAAGTTTTCAAAAGCAATACACAGTAACTGTACACATTCACTTATGCACCAATCTAAGTTGTGGTTTGGTCATTTTTGCTTTGGAAGTGACTTTCTCATTGCCTTTCAAAAAGCAAATAGCATGCAGCATCAGTAAATATCACTGACATTTGCTGACATCTCTTTTCTTTGGGGATACAATCTACATTTTCTAAAAACATCTGGTAATCACTGGAATTAAGTGTTGTTTACATCAGGGTTGCAATTCCAATGTTTTTAGCATATTAAATGGAAACAGTCAACAGAAAAAAAAAAAAAAGCTGTGGAATTATAAGCATTTTAAAGCAGAAGAAATCCTAAGAGGATAAACTTACTGTTTTGTATTCCATGAGTTCCATCTGTAGCCGTGCAATCTCACTGCGCAAAGCATTTATTTGCTGACTGGCCCTATCCTGATTAACCATCACCTTGTTCTTGATGTTCCGTGCCCGGTTGGCGTACTTTAATGTGTTCAAGGTTTCCATGAAGTCTCGATCCGAAGGGCTCACACACGCTATCATGAGCGTTTGACTGGAAGTCAGAAACACAGGTCAGCATTACACATCAAGAACAAAAACAGCAGAGAGAACCTAACAGGTCCTCAGGCAGCAGGTGAAACAATAGCAACTTCATAGTATTTGTCAAAATAATTCTCCATCTAGCTCACAGCAAACTGTGAATCACAAAGGTCAGTGGTGTTACATCTTGTATCACCCTAGCATAGCATAGGAGATACCAGATTATTACTTGTTGCACGCATGAAATTGTAAAAGCGATTAGTGTTTCCAGAAATGTTTTTCAAATTACATTCAGTTTGCCTAATCAGACATAAACTGAGATTAAGGAATTTACGATCAACCTAAATTCCTAGACAGTGATTTGCATCATGCAGCCGTCAGGACTGCCTACTGTAATTCCTGAGGTGCCTACCTACTTCACCTGAAAGAAGCCCAAACGCTCATCTTACCCGTTCATACATGCCTAATGTGCCTGTTCTCTACCTGAGGTTCCAAACTGCCCAAATTCTCCACTGCAAGTTATTTCCCGTTCTCCAAGAGAAGCCCAAAACTAGGAGTTACCCTTAGCACATCTGTCTATAACTGTATTTATACCACATTTCGTAACACTGCTGCTTAGAGCAACTTTTTGCAACAAAAAGCAGCAGGACCTGAGCTCTTGGCCCAAAAGGGCTATGAACAACCGTCCTCCTTTCAGTTTCCTGCAACACCCCCTAGCCATCCCATCATGGAATAATTCAGAATGAGAACATACTCCTTGCTCCAAATGAAAGATCAAGCAGATAGACTAGTAGGAACCAGCAGGACAAATGCAGAAAAAAAGCAGAACAATTTTCACTCCAACCAAGTGCTTTCATCATTCAACAGGTTCCTTCCCTCACTACCTGGAGCATACTCATTTCACATCAAATAACAGCCAAGAGGGTCAGAACCAGAATTCCAGCTGCAGGTCACTCTGAAGCTGCACACATTGCCTAAATTCTCAATAGAGAGAGCAAAACACCTGCATTTGATGGACTGAGTACACTCCTCCAAGTTTTAAAGGAATTTGCTTTTCCATTGTATGTCACAGCTTAGGTGGCTGCATTAGGAAAAGCAAACTGTCTCTGGGGCAAAGGAGCAACGTCTGCATCAGGCAGGCTGGATTCTGATCTTCACCTTCTATAATTTCAGACTGAAACAAACAAATGAATCCCTGCAACCCTGTGAGGCAAACAATTATCTTCACCATACACACTGGGAAACTAAGCTAGAAAGAGTAACTAAGCTTGGGGCTACAAAGAACATTCAGTTACAGCAACTCTTCCTCAGTCCTTGCTCATATCTTTGTGTCAGTTCTCCAAACTCTTTTAGTCCTCAAGATAAGGGTATGCAAGATTACGAACAAATTTTTTGATTCTGACATTGAGAATGTGCTTACTTTTCTAAATCTCAGAGGGCTGGTTCTGCTGTGCATCTATCTTCAAAACTGAACAACTTGAACTCCAGTTTCCTATCTGAACTGTAAAATGGAGCAGGGTTTTTAAAAATGGTTCTACTTCTTTTATGTCACCATTTCTTTAAACTGCTCCCCCTGCTCCAGAAGTTATGGAGGTTTTCATTTTTCATATTACACATTCTAAAATTCCTTTTAAAACACCAATGCTCCATGTTTTTCTTTGAATAATTCAAGAAACATTAATATTTAAGTGCTGCTTCAGAACTCTTACAGCATTATACCTAAGATAAGGATTACTGTCAGAATAGTACAGTGATACAATCTTTTCATCATTGTTAACTCAGGACTTACTACAGCCTAACCCAGATCATTCCTAGTACATTTTTGTAAGTATTTGTTAAGAGAGAAACCATAAAGTGGACAGTTATACCTATGGTGGAAGTTGGAGGGCTACAGAACAGGCTTAAAGACATCTAAATCTGATTCTCCAGAAGAAAAACTGCGCATTTGTTAAATTTAGCTTTTCCACACATTTTGATTGCCAAAGCCCAGATAAGAAACCATTCAGAATGTGAGATTTTTATATAAATACAAATATAAATATATAAATATATTAAAAAATGTTCCTTAACAGCAAAGTGCTGATTGGAGATGACTCAGCATGTATATCACACACAAAAAAACTGGGGGGAAGGAAGGCATCCACACAATTATCATCAATCAGAAAAACACAGAAAGAATACGTACAAGTATCATTAAAAACATGCTGGGGCAGCATTTGCTATCTGTACATTTGTGCTGGTTTTGGCTGGGATAGAGTTAATTTTCTCCACAGCAGCTGGTATGGGCTGTTTCGGATTTGTGCTGGAAACACCTACTATGTGTCCACAACGCAGGTATGTTTGAGTTGCTCCTGAGCAGGGCTTGCACAGAGTCAGGGCCTTTTCTGCTCCTCAGACTGCCCCACCAGTAGGGAAGCTGGGGGAGCACAAGGTGTGAGGGGGGACAGCTGAGCCCAACTGACCCAAGGGATATTCCATCCCATATGGAATCATGCTCAGCATATAAAGCTGGGGCAATGAGAAGGAAGAGAGGGGACATTCAGAGTGACAGCGTTCGTCTTCCCAAGTCACCATAATGCATGATGGAGCCCTGCTTTCCTGGGAGTGACTGAACACCTGCCTGCCCATGGGAAGTGAATTATTTCCTTTGCTCTGCTTGCATATGCGACTTTTGCTTCACCTATTAAAGTGTCCTCGTGTCACACCCTAGTGTTTCTCCCTCCTACCCTCGTGTTTCTCTCCGCCGTGCCCAAGGGCAGGGATTTTAAAAGTAGTTTGAAAAAAACCATGCTCACTAGCTGCTGTATTTGATAAAAAATTTATCTACTGAAAGAGCTCTGAAGAGCTATGCTGTTTGATTTCTGCTGATTTTTTCATAATTCCCTTACACACTTTTGAAAGTTTCTAGCTCTTACTTTACTTGTTTTCCTGGCTCTGCTTTTCCTCACACTGCAGTGATTCAAGGTGTTACTAATGTAATCTCTCTGAAGAGCAGAGCAACAGTTTAAGAATTTTCTTCCACTTCTCCCTATCCCTCTGTGAAAAAACTTCCTACTCTCCTAAACATAGCAGCCAGGCACATTGGATCACATGAAAGTACAAGAATACTACCTTACTAAAATATACTCAGCTGTGGTCCCTCTTATATTTGTACATGTTAACATTACAAATACGGAATTGGTATTATTTTAATAAACTTGTTAATGTTCTCTTATATAAAGCCTTCAGAGGTCAAAGCTTCCCTTCATTGTATGTGCAGAATGTATACAAATGGATTCATACAAACAACCTTGAGATAGACTACTTTGTTTTTATTAGGCTACAATCCAACATCAGGTCACTGAACAGATGCACCATAGGCTGAGATATATAATCTCTAAAAAGATGGAAGTGACTGTGGTAAACTGACTCCAAGCTCCTGTGCATGGCAGTCAGAGCAAACAATTCACTGACATTTAAAAAACTAAGCAACAACAAAAAAACAACCTCTAAAGGAGAAACTCGTCACAGCTTTAAAATATGCTGTAAACTTATCATTTGTACTATCTACAATCTATAGATATTTTCATGGGAAGAACTTGCCTGAAAATGGTAACTTCTAAGTAACCTGAAGCTTCATGTCTAGTAAAATAAAAATAGCACTGAAAAGAACAAACCAAAAATCCTCTTTACAATCTTTTCCTTCCATTGACAGCATTCTTTTCACAACAATTTATCTGCAGAACCTTCCTCCAACAAAAAGAGTGGCTATTTTTATTGTCATTTAATGTTCATTTTACTTTCTGAAGATTATGTTCTCATTCATGTTCATTCAGAATGCAATACATAAAATGTTCCAATTTTCATACCTGTTTCCCCCAAGAGAGTCTTGAAGTAGCCTTGTAAGCTTTGAATCTCTGTATGGTACATGAGTAGCCTTCTTACTTTTATCTCCCAGTGCACTTATTACATTGCCAAGTGCCAGCTACAAAACACCAAATCATGTAACACACAAGTCAGAAACAGTTCCTGTGTAGTTTTATTTTAAAACAGCTCTAAACTGGAGTCAGCATATTGTGAGAAAATTAATATACTCATGAAAGTTAGCCTAAAAATATTTCTAAAGATTTTTGCATTTTACATTTAGAAACTTTTGTGCTATCAACAGTGCATCGGATGACTTACGATCTGGTACCTGGAAGTGCTGAAGTGCTTAGCACAATTCATATGCACTGTCTATTGATATCTCATGTCAGACACAAACTAAAGTTGGTACTACTTCACCTAACAGACATTCACTTTGGATGATTATTAAAACTGATCTCTACTTCTAGCAGTAGCTATAGTTTATTTTAAGTTGATCTTATCAAGTTGCTTTATGCTGCATTTAGAATAAAATATGGGGCATTTATATCAAGAAAAAAAAAGCTAGAATTTACTACCTCTACAGATATGAAGTAAAAAATGTCTGATGATGATTTGAGCACTTAACACTTGAAATTAAAGGCTAGTAGTCCACTGCGATCCTGTTTCATTACTAAAAGGGTGTAATTCCTGTCTATAAACAAATCTCACATTTGGCTGTGAAATTATTTTTAATGTGGAACTGCACGCACTTCAGTCAAACTGACGGATTTTGCTTTAGGTGGCACCCTGTACTGCAAATTCTTGCCCTGGAAATGGTGCAGCTGCCACCAGCAGATGGAGAACTGCACACACTCCATGCTGTGCCTGCTTGCTTTGAAGGATTTAAAGCACTTTCAGTCTGTTTCACAAAACTGAGGCCTGGACTTCACCATAAATAAAAGTTCTGTGATCTTATATTAGTTACATCACACTGATTTTCACCTTCATGCACTTTGTATGCTCTTTGTTAAGGACACAACTATATGTCATCTAGACCTCCCAAATCCTGCTGGCTTTGTGCTTATGTCAACGATGAAATTGAACTGAATACTCTTTCTCTTCCATATAATATAACCAGAAGAACTACAGAAAATGTCATGATAGCAAGAGAATCACTGAGAAAATTCTAATTGCAGAATACTCCACTGGTACTGCACAATAGCCCAGAAAAACAAGACATGTTTTCACACATAGAACAGACATGTATTTGTGTGTCTTTAAAAGAATTGCACAGAGCCTCCACATAGCCACGTAGCACAAAACAAAGACATGAAACTACAATCTCCACTGATAATCATCAGCTCTACTTTTCAGTGCAGTTTAAGGTTAAGTAAAACATTTAATACAGTTAATTAAAAAACTATATAGCAATCCAGTACACAGACAAAAAAAATTAAGCTGTAAGTTATAAATTTCATGTCTAAGTGTTTTGCCTGGGGTTATTTTACACTATATTGTATAGCTGTATAATCTTACTAGTCCACAGTTGATGGAAATGCCTTCTTTTGCCCTTTCTCCTGTAGCTCCTGTTCGCTTTAACCTTTCAGATCCCGCCAGATCAACGAAATGAAACTTGGCAGTAAGAGTTTCATATTCATTCATCTCAGAAGATTCAGATATTATCCTGTTATCAGTGGCATTATCCTGAAGCAAAGAAGAACCCACAAGGCTTGGTGAGATCTTTCACATTAACATTTGCAAAGTTCAAGCAACAATTATTTACAAAACTACCTGTTTGCCATGACCATCTCCTTATTCATTCTTTTATAACAACAACAGTATTTTGAAACATACCATCTCCAGTTTAATCATATGTACTAACATATCATTCTTGAAGACCCAGCTCTAGATGCATGTGAATACAAATTACTTTAAGTATGAGCTACCATTGTTTCTTGGTGAAGAAATGAGGAGACACATATATTAAGATATACAAGTCTCCAGCAAGGTGACCAACAAATTTGTATCTCTCCTAGAATGCACTCTTGAATCGATTGTCAAAGGAAACTGATCTAAAAAAAAGAAAACTTTAATTACATTATTACACCACAAAATCACCAGAACCACTTAGCTCATAAACCTGCCAAATAACCAAAAGATATTTTGATTTTATACCTCTCTAAACCTCATCACCAGCCTCCCTGAGGGATGATTCTTCAACTTACTTTAGGAATTATTGTCGGAAGCCATTTCTCCTAGCAGTCAGTATTCCACTAGCACTTCTGACTTCCCCAAAAACTAAGAACAGCAGAGGGAACAAGGGAAAATGAAGAGGTTCTTTTCTCCCTTCCACCTTCGTCCCCCAGGTAATGACTGGCACGCACTGCGAGCCTCCCTCCATCAGAGCGGGGATTCTGCCCAGGAACGCACTGCACTGGGGCAGGTACCACAGCCTCAGCCTCTTTCCACTTCACATCCCAAAGTACAGCAGGAAAATTATCCTTTTTCATTAGACAATCCCAAACTTTTTTTCTGTTGATTAGTTTAGTTCTACTATTTACTGTAGAGTTTTATTTTACTCTGAGTGTAGCTGGATTTATTGTCAGGAAAGCAACACAACACGAAAAGTCTTTAAAACACTCACTTCTTGGCCTTACCGGTAAGATACCCATTGCAGGGCAATTTGGCACGGTGTCATAAAATAAGCATATATCGAGTGTGTACTGGATTTATAACAAATTCTCACAGCCCAAACTACAAGCTTTATTAGGAATTTCTATCTACATTAAGCATAGAAAACACAGAACGACCTTTTTAAAAAAAAAAATCAAAAAGCCAAACACAGACCCTCAGGTATTCTATGATGACCTTCACATCCTTGGCCAGCTAGCCTACACCTCCTTTCACTACTGCAAGGGGTAATGCAGGTCTCTGCAGACCAAGCCATTCTCGTGGTAGTTAAATATTTCATGCTTCTAAAGTGGCATCCTTTTGTAGCAGTAACAGAAGAGAATGGGAACTGTGCCAGTTCCACAAGACCAGGAATCATTATTTCTGTTATTTTGATGTTTACACTCCGGGGACCACACTCTCATTCCCAGCCCTCAAAGTCAGGATTAATGCACCCTTTCACTCTCCTTCATTTAGCAAGCAAAATGTACATCCAGAAACTTCCACGAAGCAAAGATGGTGTGAACAGAGCCTGAGGAGCAGCGTGTCTGTGCACTGCAGCCCTGGCTGGCTGCCTGCCAGCCCTGGGCACGGGCCACCGCGCACAGAGGGGACACGGCCAAGGCTGTCATCCGAGAAGGAGAAACTGCGTTGCCCTAGTAACAAAGGTCTCCCAAAACTGTTGTCTACAGAAACTTGAGCTACATCTCTCCTGGCCACCCAATAATAGCTTGTATTAATTTAGATTCCAGGAGCATTCAGAGGACCACGTCAGGTCTATCCTCTACTCTCCTAAACGCCACAGGGAAAGAAGAGGGTGCTGTCTTTACACATTAAGGATTTAGAAATGCCAAGCTCCACAGTCAGATTATCTTGTGCATATCTCCCAAGAAAAGCAGAAACTAAACAGTTTGACATGAGGCAGAAGATGGCCACCTCTTCCTCTAACATAAGCCCCTGTAAAAACAGGCAGAGCAAGGGAACAGTCTCTCGGGCAGCTCAGCTGGTGGGGAAGGCTGCAAGTGCACCAGCACAGGGGGACTGCTGTGCCAACAGCCTGCAGGAAACAGGCTCCCACATGACTTCTCACTCTCCAGCAGACAGTTTGCAAGAAAAACCTCGGAGCAGACAGAGTCACCACGCAGTGACTGAGGTGCCCTGTGTGGGCTTGGAGTGTGATGCCAATCCCTCCCAAGTGAAGACAGCTGACCACACCACCAAATCCACAGTTTCAGCATGGAAAGCAGAAAGAAGTGTTTTTAGCAGGTGTATAAAGCAGGTCTACATACCACAAAGGGCCAGGAAGGAACACTCATTTTGCCTGCAAATGATTATTTGTAGTATTAAAAAAAAAGCAACCCCCGAAAAAGCACTGCAAATCCAACTCGCTGTTCCACGCGCTTAAAAATGTGGTATCTGTGAGTAGGATGCTAGCCAGACGGTACTTAATATTTAAAAATTATATGCAAAAGACCTTTAGAATATTCAAGCTAAGTCCCCCTGAAGGTACTATAGTTTTCAGTTATGTGGATTTATCCAGAATTCTCCCCTTTACAAGATACACCAATAGCAAATAACAACCATGCAGAATATTCTATAGAACAGTCAAATGCAGAGTATTCTACAGAACCTCCATGTTCGTAGTTTAAATTTCAGTTTAAGTGCATAGACTTAACAAAATACCTGCACCCTGAATATACAGCTATTCAAAATAAATTCACTAAGCCTCAGAATTTAATGCTTTTCTACTTTCACCTGATTGGATATCAACACTTAATTTGAAATATCCAAGCAGTTTCAGTTAGCTGACTGCAAGTTTAAACCCACTAACTACTAAGACACTTAAATGTGCCTTCCCAATTAAAGACAAATTATATTTTAACTTTCTCACTTATGTATGTCACAACAAAATACTGAAGAAAACGCTAGAGGAGAATAGGCAGGTTCCTGTAAGAGTCTGCAGTTTATGGTTGCCTCTGGCTAGAGGATGGTTACATATGCACAGATTAAATCAAATTATTATGATTCTTAGCAAATTCATCAAGCATTATGATGACTACAGCATCCTTACTAAGTGCAATTCAAACAGCAGTGGCTGCCAAAACTATCCCCATTTTGAAAAATGGCTACTAAAGAGAAGTTTAACACCAGCAAAAATACGTACAGCGTTGAATGCAGGACAGACTCTGGTTTGACACAAGTGTATAGTGAAGATAGCGTGTGACCGCGAGCTCTGAACGTTCATCTGAGTGCTGGCAGTGGTTCGAGACAAAGCTCCCAGCTTCAAGCACTGCATCATCTACAAAACAGGCAAGAAATACATTGCATCGCTTGCTGGTTAAAGCAAAAATGTTCCTATAACACTTACTGTTTTGGATCTGTACCTAAACTTTCTCTCTTTTCTATTAATTCAGTTCCTGTATGCAAAAACAAAAAAAGACAAAGGTCCTGTAATAAACAAACAAAGTATTTTTTGTGATTTCTGTAAGAAAATACTTAAATCTTCGTATTCCTCTCTTTTCTTTACCCTAGCAGTAACATAGCTATCTTCATTCACCTATGGCAAAAAATGTATGATTTTTGTACTTTTGGTACAATAAAAAAAAGAGTACGATAACATCTGTATTTAGATCTGCAATGCACATAGCAGTTTATTTCACATCAGCCATAATGCAAAGCTTTCCTCTCAAAGGAAAAATAACATACATAAGATTCAGGAGATCGGATTTACACATACGCCAAAATTCTCCCAGCAGAACTATATTATGAACAAATGCCTGTTTCTAGCTTTAAATGAAAGTGGCATGCACTTAGTATCAAACATATATCAGATCTAAGGCTACAGAAATTAAGAAAATAAAAATTTTAGGTAGCTTTTACGCTTAAATTGCCCAGGAGACATGTCAGCTAGCATGACCTCTATTTTTAACTGTTCATCAAAGCATACAGACATTTTTAGAATGTACTTGGCATGTTACAGAGTAATTTATTTCCAATTATCACCTCAGATTCTCCATTCACAGTTCGGGTTGTAACGCCCACTGTATAAATTCCTCCTGCTGAATCTTCATGTATTTTAATATTTGATTTTTTATTCTTTGCATC
Organism: Cnemophilus loriae; assembly: GCA_013397755.1. Classification (NCBI taxonomy): domain Eukaryota; kingdom Metazoa; phylum Chordata; class Aves; order Passeriformes; family Corvidae; genus Cnemophilus; species Cnemophilus loriae. Next base: position 656,113 of record VZTF01002835.1, on the reverse strand, counting down.
AATATCACGTGTGGTATCAAACAGATCAAGTATTTCTTCATTGTAAAGCTGAGGAGAAGAAAAAGACAAAAACCATCATTTTCAGAAGGAATTCCTCCAATGACTAACAAATCTGTGCATGGCACATACCAAACGTTGTAAAAACCCAAATGTCTCAGCTCCCAAAAGATGCTGCGAAACATCCAAACTTACAAGGACAGCAGATGACAGAGCAGCTGCAAATTCAGTGACCTGCACAACTCCCTATTATGCCACCCAAAGATGCGATAACTTCCTCCACATCGCCAGATCTGAGAGAAAATTCCTTGGTGGAACCAGGGAAGAGGAGGAATTTGGTGCCAGCAGAACAAGAGTGGTTTCTGTGGCAGGTACCTGCTGTCTTCAGATTTGACCTTGGGCTTTTCTTTTGTGGATTCAGTTGGCTGCACCCTTCTCCAAACACTTCCAACTCACTCCACTTGCTCTCCCTGCCATTACACCTTTCCTCATCTCCTCTCTCACACCTTCATAATTCTATGTCTCTCATTTAGATGAACTCTTCCTGCCCTGGAAGGAATTTGACATATAATAATAGTTTTTGTGCAAGCTGCTTCTCAAAAACACCAAGCAGCAGTCCAAAAATACTACAGCATGGCTTCTTGAGCAGGGCTTTTGTACTCCATAAGAATGTTCTGAGCTTTATACAAATAGTTGAGATCCAATTGAAGGTATCAGCGGGGAAAAAAACAGACAACCCACCCAGAAAAACACTATCCCACTCGAAATCTCATGGCTCAAGTCTTTGTCTGTGTACACTGGAACATGTCAAGTGTCTTTAATTTAGTTAAACTAATTCGTGTCAGCAAAGCTCAGGCCAGACTAATTCAATTCCTGATCAAAATCTCTAGGTAACAGTCAAAGAACAACCACAACAGATCTGTATTCACATGAGGTACTTTCTCCTAACACTGAAAGTAAGTGACTTTCTCCTCTCAAAAGCAAAAACCATCCTTGAGAAGAAGAAGCTCAGCATTTGTGAATGTGATGCTTTTCATCCTTTACATATTAAAAAAGGAATTATATTTAATTATTAGGCATGGATATTCTATGTAGGAATCTTCTTACTAATGTTTTAGCTTCATAAATTCAAACAAACTGATGCCACAATTTAGAGCAGATTCTGATAACACACCTGCAGTTGGATGGGAATGCATATGCCTGTCTTTTGAAAAAGCAGGAAAGCAAGGAGTTAAGGGAGGCAGACTGCAGCAAACTAAAGAAAGGCAAGAAAGTAGCAAACAGAAGTCACTGTTCCCAACAGTTATCAAGCTGTAAGACTTCAAAGTTTTTTCCAAAAATACAGTCTTGCTTCAACTTGTTCAATGACTAAATTATTGTTTGTGCAATCCAGCTCTAATGGTAGATAGGATGGGAGGAAGAAGATACTTTTTGATACAAGAATAGTGTATAATATCTAACTAATCAGAAAAAGCTCCTTCTGGGAAAGCCTCAGTAAAAGAAAAAAAATCTACCAACTAAAATGACATTTTGTTAAGGGAGAAATTATTATATACATCATTTAGCCTTTCTCTAAATTAGATAAACAACACAGGATTCAGTATGTACAGTTCAGCTGAATACATTGCAGTGGCTGCAATTCTTCATATCATTCTCACTGTAACATTTAATCACTGCCCTGTATTTTGGGACTCAGTCACATTTGTAATGTTATGTCAAAAAACACAATAAATTCAGAAACCACACTGGTTACTTCTCCTTATGCTACTCATGTTGCAGCTGCCTAAGCAAAGCTGCAGCTCCCTGGTGTACAAGCAGAGTAGAGCACTCCCACAGCATGTTCTCAAGACAACTCTCTCTAGGCAAATATTAGCCAGAGCAACACAAAGTTCTGCATAAGGTTAGCAGTGACAAACATAGACCAATACAAAACTAATGCCAGCTTGTTAATCTTTAAAACACTTATAGGAACCTATGACTAAAGGACTTAGCTTACTGCAGCAGTAACAAAACGAACAGCTTTTCTTCATGGGTAATATAAAAGTTGGGGTTTTCCACTTCCGAAGTGGATAAAATTGTACATACTGAAGTAAGCAAAACAAATTTACACCTCCTCTTCCTACAATTGATTCTGCCTCTCCACGTGCCTGAAGCATCAGATTTTGCAGGTTGGTAGTAAATGTAAATTTTACACCCAAATCATTCAATTTAAAAAGCAGCTCCACAGTCAGGAGACACAGTATAAAACCTACAAGGCTTAAAGCAACAGCTGCCGCAGATCAGAAAGATCACAGATGTTATGGCCCCTCTACCAGTAGCTGTGTCTACAAGAAAACACAAGGGGACCAGTTTTGCCACAGTATTGGCCAGGGTTTTTTCCTCTGGGTCTAAGAAAGAAGGGAACAGTGACTCTGAAGCCCAATCCTAAACAACTGGGGATTGCAGAAAGAAGTATTTTCATGCTAGGTTTCTTCTTTGGTTAAAGAAAGTCTCCTGAACAGATTTTGAAAGCTAAAGAAATGTATGGCAAAGTGACAAAAGCAGGCAAAGCGTGGTCACTACTCGAAGCCACAAAGTACAATTACGGGGTTTTTTTATAGCTTCTTGTTTTAAAGTTTTGTCAAGAATTACAAACAGGCAAGAGCAACAGACCCTACAAACAGAAAGGGATAAATGATGACAAACATAACTACTTCTAACTTCAAAATAACACTATGAAGGGAAGTTGTAAAATAATTGGAATAAGATAAAATGACTTTTTCATAAATTGAAGAGCTGAAGCAAATCCCATATATTTTCCTTTCGAAATCTTGAAGATTAATTCAAAACATCTTGGGAGAAAAGAAAATTTAAAAGAAGCAACCAGAAAAAATATTTAATTTGTTTTCTAAAAAAAAAACCCAAAAACCAAAAAACCCACATAAAGTTACATGCACAAATGTGGATCATATTTACCTCTAAGAATTGTGCATTCACTTTGAAATCTGGAGGTGGAAGTCCTTGTTTAATAGCACCTTGTTTTTTTTCTTCAATACATCTGAAAAGGTGCTTAACAGCACGTGATATAATGCCTTGTTCCTCTTCTGTTATGTTGACATCAAATCCAGTGCCCATGGTGTATGTTTTGCCAGCACCTGTCTAATTTGAAAAAGGAGTAGTCACTAGAACATGTTAATAGTACCAAATCATCATAGAAATACAGTCTGTGAACACTAGTGTTCACATCAATCTGCCACCTTTACAATACAACAGGTCACTTTGAAATATGGATAAACAGCAGAACTTGGACAAACTCTACTCTTTATCCAGAGATCACATACAAGAAGGCAGAGAGCAGCTCAATCTTTCATAACCCTTCCCCTAGAAACTTTCCCTAACCAGCTTATATCAGCCTTGAGCTACCACCTCTAGGTCAAAACATGACTTAATGTTTCCAACCAAGGCTGTTAATTAAATCATGTATTTTGGAGGTAAAAGCAGCATTTGCAATTCTTTACTGAAGTAGATCAAATGACTCCCTTAATTAAGATGTCTGAATATCTCAGGTATTATATTCCCATTGTTCTCACTTTATACTGAAGAAGACAAGCTCTTTCTTCACTAGGAAGATAATTTAATTAAATGTGAAGTCCAATAGTAGACAAGGTAGCGTAGTGTTTTCACTTAATTAGTGGATCAAGTCTAAGACAAAGATAGGATCACACAGCTGAACATAATCTGCTAAACTGGATCTGCAAACTGCTTTGTCTGACTAGGAATAGACTTCACCTGGCTAACCTGAGATGCAACACCTAACAGTGGTGAAATTCAGCATTGAAGATCACATTTTATGCAATCAACTCATAAAGGAATATTCAGAAGACAGTAACACATTCTCTACACTGTGCTCAGCTTCGAGTGTGCACAGAGTACGAAGAGGGTGTATTCTCTATGAAAAGTTCTCTGACTTTGGAATCTGATCTCTACATTTTGCCCACAAGCAAACAATGTGGCCTGAAGTTCCCCAGGATCTATTTTCATAAAGCTCCCGTTCCCAAAAGTCTCTAAAAATGCAGTGGGTTGAAAAGTTGCTCAGAAAATAATCTCAGTACAACCTGCCTCTACAGTTCAAGTGATTAAGTCAGTAATCTGTATTGCTGCATTGAGGTGAATTCAGGAATTACATGGACTGATACTATTTTCAGCATTACTATTAAATTCAGATCTGTGGCCTATATATATTCTGTGTTCCAACTGCCAGCCTACACAGAATCTATACAAACTCAACACTCTCCTACAGGGTAACTCATTGAAAGTAAACCCAAGATGCTAAAAATCAGATTCCTGCATTCAGAAATTTGAGAGAAAAATCAGTTGCAAGAAACTGTTTATTCCAAAATAAACACTTTAAAATAAACTTGTGAAGCTTACCTGGCCATAAGCAAAGACAGTGGCATTATAGCCTTCAAAGCAACCTTCAATCAGCTTTTCTATGCACTGTATATAGATCTCTTCTTGCTGCGAGTCAATATTAAAGACATAATCAAAAGTGAAGGCCTTATCTTTTCCCAAGAACACTTGAGGTTCACCAGGTGTGACAGATGTACAAATATGGCATCCTTCAATCTTCTCTTTGGCCAACTGTGGTCTAATTCTGTTTTGGAAGAGACAAAAAGTAGTATTAGAAATTCTCATCATCAAAAAGAGGAGGAGTACACAATATAAATAAGGGATCTGAGAATTCCTTAATGACTGAGAAGTCAGAATTTTTCACCAAGCTAGAAGGTTTTCAGTTGTCTGAGCCACAGTACTGACTGTATCAGAACCCCAGCTATAAAGCTGCTCACGCAAATGACATCATCTTTTCTGAACGTTCACCTACTTCAAGGTGATGAACTGCCTAGAACTCTGAATGCTTCTGTATGCATATTACACATTACTGAAGAGTCACTTTCATACGTTGTTTCAGACTGGGAAATCAAGCTTTCCAGTTTTATCAAACTTCTGCCTGCTTTCATTGCAAAAACAGTCATTCCACATTTTTTTTACAAGCAAGTTAAATGTGAAAAAAAAACCACAGACCAGTTTAAACAGCAATTTGGGAGCAAGGACCCACCAACACCCAGCTCAGTTGGTTAGAGCCTGGTGCTAGTGATGCCAAGATTGTGGGNTTTTTTTTACAAGCAAGTTAAATGTGGAAAAAAAATACAGACCAGTTTAAATAGCAAGGGAGAGCTGGTGGGAGCAAGGACCCACCAACACTCAGCTCAGTTGGTTAGAGCCTGGTGCTAGTGATGCCAAGATTGTGGGTTCAGTTCCTGTATGGGCCATTCACTTATGAGTTGGACTTGAAGATCCTTATGGGTCCCTACTAACTCAGAATATTCTGTGATATCATCTTAAACAAAAGCCTCCTTGCTGTTAGAGCAATGACAGCAAGGAAAAGGCTCACATTTCTTCTTCCCTTTTGTCAGAAAAGGAACTTTGTACAGCCACTACACTTCTGTGAAATGTTTGGTTTCAGTGGAGAAGTATACTTTCAGACAACAGGAAAAGAGCAATATTTATCTAAAGGTAAGAGTGTCTCACTCCTCATTATTTCCCTTCTAAGGCAAATTTCAGCTTTTATTTCAGTTTGTTCAGTTTCTTACAAAATAACTTGTAGAATAAAGCTTGAACTTCTTATATTCTATAATTTTATTAATTCCTCTGCATTCTAAATACTCTTGCAGCCTCGTCAAAACTGAATTCATGTACTGGCTTCACGACTAATAATGACTGCAGAAGCTTGTGATTCAATTGATTTAATGATTAACTATCAAGAAGAAAAACTCTGGCCCACTTAACACATTGTTCTAGCTGTAAGTAGCTAAGAATTTGTTTACAAAGCTATCTTTTTTTAAAAAGTATTTCCAAGTTCCTAAAGCAGCATCAAAAAAACAACCCAAACCAAAAACCCAAACCAAAACGTGTGCAGCTTAAAAGACGTGACAAAGAAGGCTAATAAGAATGATAAAACAGCAGCAGGACAGCCACATACAAATGAAATCATGGAATATTTTATATAGATTTTCCATTTACACAGAACTTCAGTGTGGCTACTTTCAGTTACACAGTGTCAAAGATCTGTATGCACAGAGTATACTTAAAGGCACATTTTCATCACATATTCCGTGCTTTAAGGGACACATGCACATTAGTGCTCTGTTCAGAGTAGTTGTGCTGCCTCGAAACAAATTCCCCAGCATTTTCACTTATCACATGTTGGTTTGGATCACAGAGCAGTTTCAGTGTGCACAATTTACACCCCCTTCAGAGGAAACTAAGCCAAAATGCTCGACTCCAGACACACAAAACTTGTTCCAAAATCTAATGGGAGCATAAGGGCCCAAAGCTACCTGCTGATCTACTGCGACTGTGCCAACACCTGCTGATACAAAGAGAGCTTGTCTCCAACAACTGAGTGGACTGCTGCAGACTAATTATGTACACATTAGATGAAACTAGAAATATCCTGCCTGAAAAAAAAAATACAAAAGAAAATTTCACAGAGCATGATTTATCTGCTTTTTATTGCAGATTCTGAATTTTTCATCCAGGGATTTTCACTGCTGTCAGGAGTATTTTTAAGATTTTTCATTCTGAGGGTTTCATTATATCCCACTGTGTGACACTAGAGATTAACCTTAATTTATCTGTAAGGTTTTCTGCACATTAATTCCAGTATGGAAAGTTCATTAATGATCAGGAGGTACCACCCTTGTCAGCTTACCCTCTAGTGTAAGGTGAAAATTAAGTAAACCTTTGAAAAATTTCATTAATAAAAGATTATATGATGTTTAAAATAGGCATAAATATTCTACAACTAGTATTTGCATTTAAGGACACGAAGTGTGCAATATAGGTCACATTTTCTCTCTAAGATCACAAGGAGTTTTTTTTCTTTAATTGAAATACAAATGCTAAAAGTAATACAGGATTTACATAACTCCTTCAATAACGACCAACTTGATCCACTTGTACCTGTGTCAACTAACCACAGAATCTGATAAATATGTACAGAAGCTTGTAATACATTTACTTCCTTCGAAATTAAGGAAATTTTAGTAATAAAATAGCTTTTATTTCTAGGTAGACAAAGTCTTCAGAGAAAAATTAATCATATGCCTTTTCTAAAAGCATTCTACACAACTGGAAAGTTGAGCAAATAAAACACTGTAGCATGCTGTCTAAAACAATATTTAGAAAATGCCTACTCAGTAGGTTATTCTGTTGCCTTCTTTTACTGCCGTGAAGTCAGTCAGAGGGCATGCTTCTTTTTCAGACTAAGCACTCTTATTCTCTCACTAATCCAGTGCACACAGTACAGAGGCCATCAATTGTCTTTATAAGAATGAACTCTGAGGGCTTGTAAAGCTCCAGAGGTATGTCTCATTGTCTTCCAGAGCAAAAAAAGCCTAGGAAGATCTCCTCTAGAAATCTAGATGGAAAACACATTTTCAACATCAAGTAAGCTTTTGCGCACCCCAAAAACCCAACTTCTCCCCAGTTCTGAAAGGCTTTTAGCATCAGCTTGTAGAATGAAGTTGACAAGTTTTTTTTAAAAGTTTTTCTTCATACATTTTTATTCTATGCTTGAAAAAAAATTAATTTTCTACACCGGTGAACTGCTGCAATTATGACAGGTGCCGAATAAATTTCTCCTTTCTACTAAGTAAAGGCTGAGTGACCATGAAAAGGAACAGCATGCCTAAAATATCAGTGATTTGCATGGTAATTATTACAGTGATGACGGGACTGTAAAGTGAGCAGTTTCGATGTCGCCCGGCAGAGACTTCCCATGAGAATCCTCCCAGCCAGGTCCTGCCTTGCAGCCAGGCAGCACCTCCCGGAGCTGTGCTGCACAACAGCAAGCCCGTACATACCAGCCCAGCACAACCAGCCCACAGCAAGACACCACGCCAGAGACCAGCTGAGCTAAAGGGCATCTGTGTCACTGCTAGCAGCTTCTTACCAGCTCAGTCACTTCTCCCGGCTGTAATATAACATTCAGAGATCCAGCAGTGATGATGGTGTCCTTCCTCCCTAACTTACCACTAAATCTGAAGGCAGTGCTAGGAGAAAAAGCAGCATTTCACCAGCACTTACACAGCACAAAGGAAAAACAAAGCAAGACTCGCCACGACAGGAAAGTTTCATGCCAAAGACTCCCTTCTCATTCTGCCCTTGGTCTTACACAACGTCCCACCCTGCTTATGGAGTTGAGAGGTAGCAGAGACAGATCATGACTGCATCAGGTTTGAACATCCTCCCCCAAAAGAGATGTGCAGACAAGAAACTTTCATCACCCAAACCGAGGTCTCCTCAAGGGATACTTCATGCTCTGAAATCTATACAGCTCTCTTGGTAAGTTTACCACGAAGTTAATGTGATGTCCTCAATGAGAAAGCAAGAGATGCCTCCCCTTCAACCTGATTTCTGGCCACTTACAAACAGTGTGAGTGGATCACCCAAACCCCAAGACTCTCAAAGTCTTACTATTTGTACTGAATGTGTGGTCCAGCATATAAAAGTCCTCATGCAAGTCAGATTCTGCTCCAGCACTGCCTATAGGAACATTACCTCCTTCTCCATCCCACACATGAGCTGGAAAAGTGATTTTTTCCTTTCTGCTTACAGTCAAACATTTTCCACTCTCACGTCTTAATGTGGTCACTTCTGTCAGCAAAGCAGGCAGCGCCCACACTTTAAAAATGTGAAAGAGTTCATTCTGGTCATCCCTCCTTGCCCAGCCTGCGGTCTGGCAGTCTGCCACTGAGATTTTTTTCTCCAGGACCAATTTGACTTCACCCATTTTGTCTTGTACATGGCCCCACCCCACCTGTTCTTCAGGCTACTTTCTTAATTGCAGACAATCGGGTGTTTTCTACCTATTTCCAATCACATTTCCTTAGATGTGGCAACTTCCCAAACAACATTTTGCTTTACATCCTTCCCTCTCCTCCTCTCCAAAGCATGAACACACCCAATTCTTGTTTACGTGTACCTTGCAGCACCTCCAGGCCACACACGTGAAACTTAATCCCCTAAATCTCCCCTGCCTCAGCACACTGGGACAAATTGTCAAATTAGGGAGTGCTAAACCAGCCAGCGGTTGCACAGTAATGCACTGTATTGTACTGGAACTAATCCCTCAGCAGAAGAGGGGCACAATGTCTCTGCTGAAAGTATTGTCAGCTAGAACAGGCTCAGATAATACAGTTCAGGGACTACAGTCATCGTCAGGTCAATACCCTGTGTTATGCAAGACATCAAACTTTACAGAATTGATTCCGGTTTAAACTACGATACTATCTCTTTGAAAAGCACCCTAAGTTTATTTCTAGGGATTAAAAATTGTCCCAGTGATCTAAATATATATTATTTATATAAATAACTACATGCATATATAAGGATATATATATACATATACACACATCCCTTTTCAGCTACTGAACAGTTTTACCTCTGTGCCTGTTTAAGAACCTGTCCATTATTTAATTTTACCCTAACAATCTCTATCCATCTATGATCACGTCACTCCTTAATCTCATTTCATATACTAAACAAGACCAGTGATTTTTTAAATTTGCATCTCCATGAGAAGAACTGCAAACTCTAACAAAGGGTAATAATCAAAGTGTTTACCATATGCCTTCTCAGCACCTCTACAGAACAGCAATAAGCACATAAGAACTTCTAAGAGTGATCTAAAAAGCGCAAAGAATCAAATAATTCTTGTTTTACAAAAAGAAAAGCAGAAAAAAATAATCATAGGTTAATCTTTCAGACTGCAATGACTATCCAGAAGCTGTGTGTTGGAAAGAAAAGATTACTCTGAAGCCCCATGTAAAGTTCTTTTTCATTAAACAAGCTCTGTGCGGAATGGGCTGTTTTCACCTTGCTCAGAAAAGCATAAATTCAAACCACATGCTATGCTGAGCAGGAAACAAGTTAACCTGTAAACCCAAGGCTCTCCAATACTTCTCTTACTACTCTAAGCCTATTAAATTTCACACAATTAAGTTTCACATGTCGATATATGAAAAATTAAATCCAGAAACACCTAATAAAATACTTAGTGAAGCATAGCAGGCAATATGAACTGGGAAACAGACAAAAACTACCCAAAACCAGAAGAAAAGAAAATAGCTTTCTACTCTTACTTCAGCATCAGAATTCCCTCACCTTACTACTCTCTTAAATTTACACTCATCAAATCACTTCCATTAAACTCCCTTCAGAGCAAGCAGGGAGTAAAGAAAGCTAAGCAGGTTTTATCTCAAAGACACCTGATACCTAAGCTTCCATAAACTTTTCAGTATTTTTGCTTGCACACACTGGAATCTTGCTCTGTGATTAGCAACACTTCCAAATAAGACTACAGCTATAATGTCTGAACGCATTCATCTGAAATTCACCTCTTCACGAGCTTTAACGACACAAAAAGATCTGGCATATGAGAAACTCCAAGTTTATCTCCTGTTAACACAGCAAAAAGGAACAAATCTTTAGGCTTGCACCAGCAACCATCACCTACAGCGAGTTTCTGAATAGCAGCATCACTAATGCTATAACTCCATATTAATGGTATCAATCACTGGCATTACATGTACTGGTAGGTATCAAGATGGAAAAATGGACATGCAATTACAGACATCCAAATTACCGTGACCACACAAGACACAGCTCAGCAGCTGAGCTGTGGCAATTGGCCACCCAGCACATCACCAAGTCTTTCCCCCTGCCACGGGTCAGCTCCCACCCAGGAACCTGCTTCACCCTGTGCCAGGGGCCCAGGCACACAGCAGTCACACAGCCGGGGCAGGCAGCACTACCTTGCTGCAACTGGAACACCATCACTCTTACGTAACATTTGGGCACCGCTCCCATCAGTGTTTCTCTAAAGCTGCCAGGTCCAGACTGAGCCCTGTGCTGCCAGCAGGTGTGTGTGCCCAGAGCCCACAGATGACAGGCAGAGCCCAGGTGTTACTCGGCCTAAACTTACACCTCCTGGCAAGCATAAGTGAGGCAGATGTTTTGCACGTGTACTAACGCTTACCTACTTGATGTACCTGAAAACTTCTTGGTATCTAAAGGCATCTCAATACAAGTTTGACAATACCAGAGAATAAAACTTCCTGAAACAGTCTTGGACATTAAAAAACACGCAATAAAGACCATGGCAAATGGTTACACAGGATTGACATGGTTCAGATTTTACCCCAAAGTCCTATTAAGATACTGATAAAAAGGTATTAGCATCCCTTCAAACCATGTGTAGCCATTAAATATGACCATTACACCTTAACTTAAAACATCCAGCAAATTCAGCCACTAAATTACCAAATGGGCTCTGAGGTATTACATTTTCAATAGCTAACTTATTGTAATGCAAACAAAAAAAAATTCTATTCAAAAATATACGCAGAGAATATTTTGTTCCAGCACTGCAGACTGTCACTTCCAGTTTGCATTTAATGAGAAAGCAACAAATGGAAAACTGGAACGAAATTAAATTGAGGAAATATACCACTGCCATAATTAGATTTGTCCAGTTCTCCTGTATGCTCAAACTCTACCTCTTCAATATTTTTTATTTTTACACACAAATTTAATTCGATGAAACAATTACCCTTTTCAGTAGCTTGGGTCTGGTCAGCTCACATACCCATTAGCTGTTGCTGCTGGAGATGGCATTGGCAGTGCCAGGCTGAGGCAGTTCCACAGCTGCTGCTCTCCCTCGTTTCCTGAAGAGTTGTACAACAGCTGTATCTCTGCACAGCCACCACGGCCAGGACACAGTTTAGCAGTGTGATTTCAGATTAATTCTTGTGCAATTCTGTAACAGCCTAGTAGGCCGTGCAACACAGATGGCATCCTCACGCTGGCAGGCACAGCCCCGCACTTTTGCTAAGAAAAGAAAACGCAGAGGGGAAACGCCCAGGTCTGCTCTCACATAATTCATACTGCTCTGCATGCTTCCTTCCTCACACCACCCCTACAGGACAGCTAGCAGATCCTCCAGAAGATCTAGAAGACCTCCAACATCTTTCTTCATAACATGAATCAATGTGTTCACACAAACCTTCGTGTGGTTTCTTGTGGACTAATTTACTCTCTAGTGAGCGAAGAAATCCACAACTTTTGAGAAAAATTTGACTTTTGAGAGAGAAAGAGAGAAGGGAGAACTGTATTGCAGGATTTGTACCGGCCTTGATTATTTCTAGTTCAAGACAAGGTCATTTCTGATGGAAAAGCAGCACTACCATAAGCTTCCACATGCCTGCCAAGCACAGGACTGGCACATTTCCAAATCCAAGAGCAGTTTGAGTAGAGCTAAACAGAAATGCCTTTTGCAAAGCCAAACAGATTTTTTTAAATTGTTCTACTGTGCTACTTGCCTTGGTTTTCTTAACATCTGCTGTTATATGTGTCACCCCTCTCAGAAAGGTAGAAGAGAGGTAGTAAGACAATATCTTAGATAAAATGAGATCTAAGCAAACGCAGCAAAGTATAACTTCTGAACTAAGACTTGAAGTATTTATGGTTTACGCGCAAGAAATGAAACAAGGAGTTAGACGTTCCTAAAAGTGAAACTCTAAATTAATTTCACACCACATAGGAATGCAGGCACACCTGTATCATGCAATGAAGTGGCAGAATAGGGACCTCAGTCACTGCAATTAGAGGTCAAACATGCTTTGGTGCTGAAAGGGTCAAATGCACTCTGGCGCTGAAAGGGACTACAGTCACCAGATCTCCACAGAGCTGATTAGCCCGAAGCAACTGCCTCTCCCCATCAGGGAGCAGGAACAAGTCATTTTCGAGAGTAAGAAGCAAAAGTAAGTATTTCTGCTGCACAATGAAACACAGCACTCCAGTGCTACAGTGTGATCGGCATTAGCTCAAGGTCTGGACACCATGCTGTATGGAACATGAGGACATACACTGAAATAAACAGGGCACTCACTAGCTACCTCTCCTTTAAGGATTATCTCTGAAAATGTAATCCCTGAGAATCTTTATCACCTTTAAAATAAGAGGAAAGAAAAGGAACTCCAGAAGGTGCTAGCTCGTTTCAGTTTTTATTTGAGAGGTAGCTTCCAGTCTTAGAAAGCCTGGAATACTTTCAGCTTTTTGTCTGCTTGCACTGCACTTGCAGACATCACCCCACAGCTGGCAGAACAGCAGAGACATCCCGAATACTTGGTTCAGACACGAACAACAGGTTTCTTCCCCAGGTGGTCTGGGAACCTAACATTTCCAAAAGGCCAATCAGAAATCAAAGAAATGTCTTCTGAACCAACAGAAGAAATACACGATCAAAAGAAACTGTAACCAAAAAATTTACCCCACGTAAGCAGAACTATCTGTGGCTATGGGTTTGGATGGCTGCTCCATGCCACCAAAACTGTAGTTTACCAGAGGGTTCAACCAGTCTGCAATCTGATGGCTGTGCTCCACATATATTTATATACCAAGTCCAGTACCCACAAAGCAAATTAAGGATAGGACTGCCTTAAAGTGCATATTAAATCTGTCTCTCTTACAATGACTGCACTTGATTCTTGGAAGTTAAGGTTTCTATTCAAAAATATGTTTTAGCTTTTTTAACTATTAAGCTCATGCACAGAAGTACGAAACACCATCTTCATTTCACTGGTGGTTTTTCACGTCAATCACTAGCACTAACAATAATGAAGACTAGCATAGATTACTATTATGAAAAAATTATTGCAATAATATCTGATTACAACACTTAAAGAACATAGAGGTCAGAAATTCAAAAGAAAAGGGAAAGAAAGGTCTTTTGGTGTGCCCCCAGACCAGTGTCTACAACTACAGCTCTCACAGATATGAAGAGGCCAATTGAGCCAGCAACTGTATCCTTCTGAGGGTAAGGATTCATGAAGAAAGCAACTCTACATACAAAAGAAAGAGAATGACACCCTATATTTCTTTTGCAAATGATAGAGGTTTTTTTCCTCCAAAATACAGCTTTAGCACAAAACTCAGCAGCCTTCATCATTCCTGCTCTGGGGCACGCAGCTGTAAGGAGTGGCTGAGTCACACTGCTGGTAAAGCTTACCATAGCCTGGTACTAATTATGTAACAAGGGCAGCATCAGGAAAAGGAATACACTTCCTGTAGCAACTTTCTGCTGTATGACCGAATGCTCAACAGAGCTTACATGTGCTAAACAAATACCATCATAAGTAACTTCAGATGAAAAAAAAATTAAAATATAAAAGTTTAAGGAAGCCTTTTTGAAGAGTGCACAGCCCAGCAGCCTAGTATCCCCGAGCCAGGATAACAAGTGCTGCCAGTATCTTAGAGACACTTTGCTTCCAGAAATTTTAGTGTCAGAATTCAGCTGACAAAGTAATGTACTGTCAAAACTAACGTGGTGAATATAGGCTATCCAACCACCCAAACCACTGTAGTCACTGCTGCTTTACCAAGCTACAGAGTAAAATTTGTTTAGGTCCAAGTGGAAAAAGGGGAAAGAATTAAAAACAAAACAAACAAAAACCTAAACAAAACCAAAAAAATCCAACAGCAAACATCCACAACACCACCAAACCACTGTCTGAGTACCTCCAGACCTAAATTCAGTCACATTTAGAGTTCGGGGATTTTGAGATAATTTGGGTACCTCTTTGTATGCCAGCAACCAATCAGCCCAACACATCCAAATACACTAAGCCTGCAAAAAGTACATCAGTCAGCAAAAATGTGGTTGGTGTCAACTCTTTTTAGAAAGCACACTTGTAACTAATGTTTAACCACCAGAGTCAAACTTTACTAAAAGCACAGTTTTGTGAGACAGCTGGTTTCAGAAACATTGCCAGCAGCATCATTACATCAACAAATGACCCAATAATGCCCACATAAAGGCACAGAAATGACAGTGACTTTCTGGTTCAAAAGCTGAAAACTCCTTTTTGCAGAGCAATAACATTATTTTTGCACACCCCCCCATACGAAAAGATTTATCTGCAAAGTCAAATTAATAACTTTAAAATACAATTATTTCATGCAAGTAAGTGAAATATTTTAAGAATAAGTACATGCATTTGGGAACTTCATAAGTAATTACAGTTAAAAAAATAACAAGTTGTCATTAATCATTACTGAAATGACTGTTTAGCTAACACTACTAAAATAACCAGAGACTTCACAATGGGACAAGACAGCTAAAAACAGTGTTTCAATAATCTGCTCTGAATAGTGCCTTCACTCTGTTAACTTTCAAAGCAACATTCCTGGAACAAAAACCACTGTATGACTTTTCTCACACTCCTTCAAAAAAAAAAAAAAAAAAAAAATCAAAACACAAAAAACCATGTTGTATCCGTAACACCCGATACACCAAGTTCCAAAGCAAACTGCAGAAAATTTCTTCGTATTTATTGTTGACTGTTTCTAATGAACAGAAGTTGCTCTGTTCCAAAACAGAAGGTAGACTGTTCAAGCACTAACTGAAAACTCTGAACTGGTAAATCCTAACTCTGGAGTAAGGAAAAATAACTCGCTTTATTTAGTACTGTCTGTTTCCAAACTTGCAAAACAGAAGGAACAATGTTACCCACCTTCTTCAAGCATGCTGTTTCAGCCACATGGTTTTATGTCTGAATGTCAATCCACAAATTTAATTCTTTTCTTCATGTCTATTCATTCTATTTGCAAGGCTGCAAAATCATTCACATCAGCAGCAACAGCATCAAACAGAGATAATTCTTCCATCCTTCCATTCCTATGCAATGACATTGCATTAAGCTGCATTCTAAACCTGACCACCTTGCTGTTCTTTCTTGGATTGAAAAATTTAGTTAAAATCAGGGTAATTCAGGAAACTATGCTAAAAATTCAGTAGGTAGCATTTTCCCCACACTGAGCCAGGCTCCAAATGGATCGCTCAGTACAATGCTGGATGCTCTTTTTCTGAAAGCATTTCAGGCAAATATAAACTGTCAGTCCCCAAACTCTCTCTCACCCTTCTTCCATTCTTCAATCCCTGCCGAAGCTGAGAAGTTTGCAAGTCTTTTGGTACTGATTCTAAACAACACTCTCCATGAAGTTTTAACCAGGTGCAAAACCTGGGTTATCTACAGGCCATAATCTTTTGTTCGGCTAAATGCAGGCTGACTTTCAGATGTGGTAGAGAGGGGACAAGGAAAAAAAAAAATGGTTAGTGATAGAGTATTTAGCATTTCTGTGGAATATCAGTGGAAAGCTGAAACAATTGGAGCTTAAGCAACACAAGTCGTCAAAAGAATGGGATTTATCACAGTTGACTGGTGAAATAAGTACAAGCATGGAGTTCATACTGCTATATCAGGGCCTCGTTCAACATTATCTGTGCAAGAAATCCACTGGAATCTGGAACCTCACAGGAAAACCAGTTTCCACACAAAAATTCACATCCTGAAGCTAGAAGAAAGAGAGCTCTCCACTGCAACAACACTTGCACTTAGGACTGAGCTGCTGCTTTTCACATGCTCAGCCTTTCATTGAGTCCAGAAGGGCTTATATGACACTATAAAATACCAACTACAACATGCAATATATCACTGGAATTTTAACCTAACAGAAAGTGAAAGAGAATGCTTTGCTACCTCATCAGGAAAGCATGGGCTGGTTTCATGTTCTTCACTTTTGATAATACATAAAATAGAAAAGGCTGTGTGATTTTGTAACTGTTTATCTTCCACTCTAGGGCAGGTAGGAGCTCTTTGTTGGCTAGGCTAAACAAATTCAGTGGGGAAATCATTGTGGAAATAGAGTCATTCTCTTGGCTTAATTGCTACTGGCATGCAGACCTTGCTGCAATAGCAAGCTTACAGTTTGGAATTACCACTAGTGTTAATACTGGTACATTCCACCAAAATTCCAGCTCCAGGACAGAGCACATCCATGAGACAAGTGCACATGGTCATGCACCACAATGTAAACTGACAGCTGCACAGGACTCATGGCACACACTCTGAATAAAGTCTATAAAGAACGAACTACTTCCTTGCTACTTACACCTGCTTTAGACAGCCATTATCTATGCTGGCCTAACAGCAAGGCTAAGCACTTTCTGCTTCATGTCCTAGCTGTAGGCTTAGTTTTTCATTACGGCTCAGGTTCCCTGATAAGATCACAAATCCAACCAGAAATCCAAAACTATTAATGCAAAGTCACTTCACAAAAACAAACAAAACAAACTACCACAAAAAAAAAAAATTTAAAAATCATGCAGCAGGGTAGCTCACACAAATTGAAAGCAGTCATCTCCATTTTACATCACAGGCCTGGGAGCCTCTGACTCTGTTTCTGGAACAGTTCTCTGCTGTGTTCAGCTGCTGGCCCGGGCACTGCCCTGCCAGTCTCCCTCAGCTCCAGTGCACACAAAGCTGCAACACCTGATCCCGAGATCATTTCTGTCTGCTGAATGCTTGGTCATGGCTCCTTGGGGACATAAGGTAAAGTCTGTCCTGACAAGCTTCTTCAAGGTCAAACCCCATTTTTTTTCCCTTGACTCAATTAAATCAGCTTTTCTTGGCAACTAGTACTTCTAAATCGGGCAATTCCCAGCTGCTCTCAGAAATCATCAATGCAAATCACTTGTGGTTTATCTGCATTACAGTTCATAGTCCCTCATACACTGAAGGTAGCACAGATGCTTTCAAATTAAGTATTCATATATTAACTGTTTCAAATTGCCTTAGAAATTAAAGTTTATGGTAACTCTTTTGCTGCAGTCCTGATCTGTAAACCAACTGAGATGGTTACAGACCCTCCCACAAAATTTGTGACCAAGCATCTCATTCTTCTGAGCACTTAACATCAGACAAGAGAAGAGCTCCTCCGGCTTAAATGAGACCTAAGAGGACAGTGCACGAAGGGAGTGCTCACAAGGTTTTCCAGGAGCTAAGAAGGAACTTCACCAGGAAATGGAAAACTATGAGTTCACACAAAATAATGTTAATGGCATACTGGTAGTGCCTCAAGGCCAGGGAGGGTATGACACTAAGGCTTATATAAAGCTTTCATAATGGATCACGTATTTATTAAAAGCCACAGACAGATATATCTCTATAATAATCCATAACTTTACAGCTATTTCAGACAGTTTTCCTCACCAGCACCATGAAGCCAGAAGACTGGATATTAGCACAAGCTACAAACTCTGCACTGTCAACTGCCATGAATCAGGCAGCTGCCTCCCACACCTCTGACTTCCACTCCATGGCTGCACTCACCTTCAACCACTACCCCTGCTTTTACAGCAAACTCAAAAGAAAAAACATCATTCCACAATAACAAAGCTCTAGTGTTTCGGCCAATCTTGTTTCCACTTAGAAGAGTTTTTCTTAGCACTACAGATGACATCTGAGGGATGGGGAAAAGAGGTACAAGGCCGTTTACTCCAGCGTATGTTAAGGTACCAGTTATTTAGAAAGAAAAATGAAATATTTAGGCAAAACTTGTTAAGCTAACTGGTGTTCTACAGAAATTGTCAGCAAATATTAAAAAAGTCTTGAAAGGGTGTCAGTAGATCAATACTGTCTTCCCTGGAATTTCCAGATTTCTCCAAAACAGGTACTTATTTTTTCTAAGACAGTCTGCTTTTACAATTTCTGTGTCAAAGAGAGAAAACTCAGAGCTGTTTAAAATTTTAGTATTTTGCTACCTCATGCTATCCAAACTGCTAATTGTATGATTTAAGTGATTTCACCACTGAATCTGAAGAAAGGCTAAGTCAAGAAAGATAGCAAAGAAGGCTCTTCCAGCTTTTGAAAATATTTTTAAATAAAATACTGTCAGGGTTGGGTTTTTATGGGGGTTTTTTGTTACTATTTGTTTGGGGTTTTATTTTAAGAAACATGACAGCTAAGCAGATAGTATGACCTTAAGATCCTCCCAGGAAAGTTTTCTCCCTGGTTTCAGCTATAGACTTTGACTGCCCATGCCTCATCATTTGACTTTTGTTTACACAGAAATACAGAACTCTGTCATCAAATGAAGTGCAACTGTAACGCAGCCCTTACGTAAGCCCTATCACATGAATAATTAGCAAGGCATAAAAAACTACAAATAGCTTATTTCCCAACTCTACTTACCATTAGAGTTAACCATTTCTAGACCACTGAACAAAGAATCAGTGGCTGAAGAATGGGAACAAGATAAATTGAAACCATAAGTAAGCAAGATTCAGAATAGAGAGCAGGATTACCTAGCACAAATGAAAGGAGAGGATTTCTTTGACTCAACATTTGAGGTCAGGACTGGTTTCACTTCAAATACATTCACGTTTTTAACTGAACACAAAACTAGATTCTCAATCAAATCCAGCTGACCAGTGCTACACAATACATCATTAAGTGCCAGAATGGATAAAAAATTCAGACAATCTCTTGTGTCTTTCCTGTACTACCCATCACCATCCTAATGTAGATGTATCACAGAGTTTTCAGTTCAGAAAAACAAGACTTCAGCCTTCTGTTCCCTGGCAGCCAATGCAATGCATTAAGTTGTTTATCTCTGATCTGCAGCAGCGGTGTTGGCAGAGGGGTCTTGCAACAGCAGCAAAAATGGAGCAACACAAAGACTCAGCAGCTGAAAAACAGTCCAGCAGTGACACTCCACCTAAAACTTGCTGACAGAGTAGAAACTACTTCACTACCTCTAGCAATTCTTGCTGGGACTTCTAAAAAAAACCCAAAACAACCAAATAAAAAAATCCTACACCACAATGAAATCTGGTATGTGTAGTCCTTTGTTACCTATCTCAGCTAAGAACTTAAACAAACTAGACCAAGACTCAAGTGCAAAAAAATAAGCCAAAAAAATAGCTTTTCCTTTTTAAAAGAAAAAGTCCTTCACCCCACAAGAGAGATCCTTGTGTAATACAGTTCTCCTCTAATTTTTGCATCAGTCACAAGCACACTGAACTGAGCAAGTCGAGTGTGCAATGGCACATAATAAGGATATCCAGAAAGACTCATGCATTAGATGAAAGAATTTCTGGGTGTCCTTGAACCTTTCAGACTTCACAATGAAACTGCAAAGTCCATGGCTCTAAACCCTCCTGGCACCCCTACCTAGCTGTGGAGGACTAAAGGGAGAGCTTTGAATGTCCATTTCTTCTGGAAACAAAGCTTTTCAGCTATTTCCAAAGTAATTGAAGATATACCACACCTTTGTGCTCTAGTTGTACCTAGATCAATAGGAGTCTCCCTAGCACTGAATGAACACTCAGAAGATGGGGTCATTGTTATTCCAACACCAGAGCTGACCCCATAAACAGCAGTGGACATCCAACTCTGTGTATCTTAACCCTGTACTGACAAAAAGTATCTAAAACAAGTTACACAGATTATTTAATTATTTCCAGTCTTGGAAGTGAAGCGGCCAGTGTCCCCCGACCAGGCATTAACTCCGCCTGGCACACAGAAGCAAGGACCCATATAAAGTCTATGGCATCAGCCACCCTGACACGTGGTAGTAGATCCAGAGGATTCCCAGTACTGGTACAGCTGCAGCAGAGAAAGACCCCTTAAAAACAAAAGTAAATCTCCTATGTTTTACTTTTTATTATCAGAATGAAAAAATAACACGATGCCAAATTCAAGTTACTTGTGAGCAAAGGAGAGGACCTCACACAATTCTGCTGTGCTGGAGTGACCATCCCCCTCTACACCAAGGAGGTGTCAAAACAGGACAGCAACAATCATTACAGCAGTACAGTACATGACAAGCATTCTGCCCCACTGGATATTCACTGGATAGACATACAGCCTCAAAAAAAGGAAGTTTTCTTAAGGTAAAAACTGCACAGATAAGTTATAGAATACACATACAAAACGAGCAGTTAGTTGCCCAGCTAGACTACAACTAGTCATATTTCCTTGACATATCTGATAAAATTTGGAAGTTGGTAGCATTTCCTAGCTACAATCTGAGTAATCAAAAGCATATAAATTCAAGAGACACAGATACAAGCTTTGAAGCATTTTATTCAGTCTACCAATACATTCCTCTGTTTCAAACAGATTGAACTTCAACCAGACAACTCTTACACATACTAGGCGGATATCCAGCAATACAAACAAAACTGAATGTGAACTTTGCCCAGTGCTCCACATACATTTTATGAATACACAAATCCAAAGAAACAAATCAAGTTTAAAAATCTATTTTTCATACACAAGACAAAAACTGATAATGCACAACTTACAATTAATTTCCAAGGAGTCATAAGAAACCATGCCAAGGTAATCAATGCTTTGGGTTGTATTCACGAGAATATCACACACTTCATGTGATAAACCACTGACTACTGCACACATTTCTTTTTGCCATACAGAAAATACTGTCTGAACAAGCCAGAAGAACTGAAAGAATGAAACATGAACTGCCACAGCAAGGGGTAGGGAAAGAGATTATTCTACGAGATGGCTGAGGAGAGCACAACTGAAAAGCAAAGAAACATTAAACAATGCTGGAAGTTAATTATTCTTATTAGTCAGCTCAGTCAAAATAATAAGTAAACTTAAACTGTGGCAGAGAAAATGCAGACAGGTGAGCACTACATATTCCTGCTGGGAAAAAAAGATAGACCGTTATTCCAAACCGAACCACACTCCAAATGCTTTCACAACAGTAATATCACATTTACCATGATATAGTCTTCAAAACAGGTAGGGGTGGGTCATATGAGGAGAACATAGACTTCACACAGAAGGAGTATAGAAACCATGCAAACAAACAAAAGCCTCCAGCACTCCACCCTGTGTATGCTTACAACACATTATCACCCAATAGCAGCCCTATCACCAGCACCACTGGATGACTGTTAGTCCCCCAGGAATCTGCTCTATCATATTCAGAACTCAGCTGGAGAAGAGGCTGCACTTGCTTTGTTGAAGGTGTCCCCCACATCTCTCCTTTCCAACAGATCATAGGCACAGACCTCTTCAGTATCTTCTTGGCTTCCACGCCTTGTCTGCTCTCTTTCAATGCAGAAGAGAATATTACAAAGACAAAAGGCCCAAGCTCCTTTCTGAAGTTCACATTGGGAAGACAAGAGGCATTGGTCATAAAACAAAGCAAGAGATTTCCCAGCTTGGCATAAGGAAAAAAACTGACCATCAAAAATTAGACCAGTCAAGTATTGGTTGCCCAGAGATACTGAGGAATCTTTATCTCAGAGCTTTTTCCTAGACCTAACTTCAGACAGAGCCTTGCGAAACCTCACCTGAATTTAGTTTTGACATTGCTTCGATGGGGAGGTCGGATCAGATGACCTCCTGAGGTCCCTTCAAACTTGGATTAATCTAAGCTTATCCTTCCAAATCAGTTAAGGTTTTACTGTTCATGTGGACATTGTCACACCTCTGCGAACACATTCTGACATTTGAATGGAATCAGTCAATTGTGCTGAATTCAGGTCCTGGCACCCAACATGCGGCTTCACAGAATTACAGACAACTGGGGTGGAAAAAAACCTGTGAATGTCAGAGTTTTTTCAGCCACTCTACCTTTCTGGGCCAAAGTACTATCAATTAACCCAAAATCTTCCTGGCAGTTACCAGTCTGAACTGTTTTGAAGTTTCCTGTATGGACAATTTCACATCTCCACAGACAAAGCACAGGTTCATTTTGCTCCCTGGTCTGTTCATTCCACAACATCCATCCTTACAATGGAAAAGTATTTTCTCCTTTTACTTTTCTTACTGAAGTTTAAATCTACTACCTTTTATTGACTTCACACTGAGCATGAAGAACATTTTATTCCCTTCCACTCTGTACTTGACTGTTGGTATTTCAGCTTGTGTCTCTTATAAATCTTCACTCCTCGTATCTCACGCGGAACCGGTCATGTTTTCTAGACAAAGAACCACTTCCCTACTCTTTTCAATTCTTCTCAGTCAGTCCACACTTTTCTTGAGCAGCAGGACTCAAAACCTACCACTAGACATCAGCATTACTGAACAAAAAACTGATTTCTTTGGGCCTTCGTAAAGACTCCAGTTTCTATATACACTGAGTTTCTT
The DNA here is from genome assembly GCA_013397755.1 of Cnemophilus loriae. NCBI lineage: Eukaryota > Metazoa > Chordata > Aves > Passeriformes > Corvidae > Cnemophilus > Cnemophilus loriae. The sequence continues at coordinate 633,047 of VZTF01002835.1, read as the reverse complement.
CTTTTGCTACAATACAACACTGCTATTCCATACTTATGAATAATGTGTACATTACTTGAACATTTGCCAGCAGCAGAGAGTGCATCAGGCCTTTGTTTTTAGTCAAGTATCTTCCAAGATGTGGGTCAACAAGATTTTATGCAAGTTCTCTCTTCCCAAAGAGGCATCTCCGCACTCAGCAGTGGTGAGAGTTCAAAATCAGCAGAAGCATGGGCCAGCTGGCATGGGCCAGCCCTGCTCTTGGGGCTGCAAGCACAGAACAAAGCACTTTCATTTGAAGCTCTCAGCTGTACAGTATTTCTTGGAGGTCCTTTCCAACCTTGACAAGCCTATGATTCCTCTTCAGGGCCTACCAGGGCTTTACTTGTTGATATTTGGAGAACAATGAAAAGTCCATCTGTTCCTACAAGCTTTGCTAATTACAATAATGAAATAGATCTACAGCTACATTTTAAAATGCAGAGTCAAGACAGTGGGTTGACCAGCCAATGCAGATCACTTTGAAGACTGCGTGAGGAAGACAAAGAAAGAAAGCAAACAAAAAACAGACATGCACAAAACAAAAAACTGAAACGATGAATCAAACAAACAAAGATTAAAAAAACCCACAGACACACCGCCCAACAACAAATTCAATTCAACCCCAATTCAAACAAAACCCTTTTGGGAGTACAAAAAAGAAAAAAGAACATTTAATTATATTAATGTTTAACTGTCAAATAGTTTACTTGCAAATACCAATTCAGTCCTATCTCTCATCTCATTTTTAGAGCTTACTGAACACCAATCCACTTTTGCTGAACTCAGAGTTCTGCTTGTAAAGATCGGAATGGTAATTTTATTGTTCCTGAGTGATGGGCTGACTGATCAGATTAGACAGAAGCATAAGCTGCACATTAAGTGATATAGATTGAACAGGTGGCCTTCCCTCTGATCTACAGCCTCTTCAAACACTTACAAGTAGAATTCTTCTCGTTTCAATCACGTCTAGAAAATATGCATTCAGATACTTAGTCATCCTTAACCTAACATGTAAATATTTTTCTGGTCCTTAATGCATTTCAAACAGCTTGCTCATAAACACAGCAGCCTTTCCCAAATATACCAGTAATTCACATGCATGATATAATTTTAACTAAAAAAAGAAAATACAGATGTTTAGATGGTATCAACAGCTACAGTCTGCAAAGTAGTATGTATAGATAATAATTTTAAGGAAAAATTCAAGTGCTTAACATTATAGAGACAGAGTCCAAAAATTATTTCACATGTACTTAAAATTAAAGATTAGACTTCAAAAAGAATGCATTTGAGACTAGGGAATGAAATAAACCTTACCTGGAGAACTAAAGCAATGTATGGTTTGCTTAGCAGGTAAAAAAAATGAGTAGTCAGCTACTTCCTGCAGATCAAAGTGTCTGGTACAGGCATATTTCTTTTTACTCTTCACAGAAATGAGCAAAGAGGAGAGGGAGAGACAAAGCCATATATAGGATTTTTAATTGTAAGACTTTTCATAGAAAGTAATGACTAACTCAGGTGTTTTAGTAGAGTGGCTTTTCTCAAGATATTACATCACATATTATTTATATCGTGTTTTCTTTGAAGCTACATCTTTGGCCTGAGGACCTTATGACATAATTCTCAGACGACAATAAACAAAGTGCCAGTGGAGCATGGGGAAGGAAAAGCAGGAAAAGAATATTAAAAAAAAAGACAAAAGCTTACTACCTACACTCATGCCCCTCTCATATTCTCATACAGATGCAGATGGATACACAGGGATAGTGTCCTATGACAGAACCAAGCACAAACTAAGAGGCATGGCTGCAGTTGGTAAATCAATACTACTGAGAGAGTGATTAGCAACTCTAAGACCTCAGGATAATGAGCTACTCAGAATGACACAAAAGGTCCCTGGACTCATCTTCCAACTAGTCCCACGCTTAAGGGAAGAAATGTCCAACAAAATGAATGCTAGGGATTACTGACTTTGAAAAACAAAGTTAATTAGATAAGGTGTGTGTGTATATATTTTATTCAAAATACTTAAGTCAGTCTACCTTTCTATCACTTTATTCCAAGAAGTGTCACACACAATACTTAAAGGAACCCAGATACGCCACTTTCAACATTTTATGCAATACTAGAGATTTTACTATACATGAGAAATTTCTTAGCAAACCTGCTAGTGACCCCAAGATTATACAAGACTGTATTTCATCGTCTGCAATATATTTCTAGACAATACACTCTTCTTTTGTGTTTTAGTCTATTATTGATGATTTGCATAACTTCTTAAACAACATTGCTAACAAGTCCCATATGTAATACAGTTTCTTGACTGACATTAGTACTTCACAGCTATGAAGCTTTCCAGCTTAATATCTTGCCTTAAATTTGTTTTAGCAGTATTAAGCAAAAGACAACTAACATAATTAGAAATGGAACAAAAAACCAGCTCATTGAAAAAATACACGGCTTAAAGATAATAACCAAGAGGTTGCAGAATTGACTCAAGATGTGGAATACCTTTTTTCAAGGCCCCAGATGAGATCAGACCCAGTAAACAGAGAAGCCTGTTTGATCAAACTCTTCCATTATCAAAAGAGAACACGGCAGAAAAGATAAAAGTGTCAGACTTTGAGATGTCTCACAAAAGGGAAACATTTTCTGTCTAGTCTTATTATCGATAACATTCCATTTGTTCAGCTCTGGTAGTTGAACTGTGATGCTACAGCATGCTACAGTCCTTTAACTCTCATTCACCTTGAAAATACTGCTTTACTCATGCTTTTACAGGATCAGTTATGCTGAACATAAAGAAAAGGAAAATAAGTATCCCTCAAAGCTACAATATCCAAGAGGAAGCATTTCAAGAAACCTGGAGTATTTGAGAGCTAGTATGGGAAGATTACATTAAATCTAAAATGTCCTGCAAAGAGAGGTATTTGCTAACCAACTGAACTATGCAGAGTTCCTACAGCAGCAAGAATGCAAGAACCAACAGTGAGACACTAAATTACCTAGACAACAAACCCTTTAGTCCATTTTTAAATTCAACAATGGAAGTGCACTATTCAATCAATGCACATAAATCGCTGTGTATAGTAGAACAATCATAACCTTTTACTAAGGTCTTGTTGCTCTCAGCTTTCTGTGTTGAAGCTCCAGAGCAAACAGGCTCAAGGGATAGGTCATTCAATTTTGTTAGGTAGACTTAAAGATGTAAAGATGCTTAAAGGATGCATTGTCCCAACCAGCATTTGTTAGCTGATTTTAAAAAAAAAAGTTCTTTACACAGAAAAATAATTATTCCAGCAGCAGCCAACTCTACCAAATCTGCTGAGGTTACTAACTAGAAAAAAGGACCAGATGGTACTCACTCCTCACTCCTTATTTCCATTCAGATTCTATTCAGGAAACATTTTATGCTAATCAATCATAAGCTCTGAATCAGCAGGTTTTCACATTTTATAATACATCTTGAATGTTTTGTTTCTCTATGCATCAAACTCACTGTGACACTAACCTTATCTTTCCACTATTCTCCATTTGTATCCTGCTGCTATAATAAACACATCAAACAAAACCATTTTTGAAAAATAAGGCAGCATTTCTCCCCTTACAGTGGAGCAGATATATTTCACTAGGGAAAAGTGGAAATTAACACTGAGAACTAAAAAAAAAAAAAAAAAACCAAAAAAACCACAAAAAAACCCAAGCAAGGATAAGAAGAAAATTAACAAAGATTTAAAACTTAAAACTATTTAAGAGTAGAGAAAGAGAGCACAATAAAAAGGCATAGCTCATGTAGTTACTCTTGCTAGACTTGTTCAGATCTGGTTTGATTTCTAATTAAACTTTCTTGTTCACCAGTTCAAATGACACCTCTTGAAAGTGTTTTACATGGAAATAATATTAGCATAACAAAAAATTCTCTGCTCTGGCCACCACAGATATTTAGTATTCTGCTGTATTTTCCTTAAAATAAAAAAAGCAGCTGAAGTTGCTTTATTTCACCAGCAGTAGTCAGGTAACAGAACATGAAAGCAAGAATTCCAGCAGCCATCTCTGAGTGGGCAGCAAGGCCAATCTATAAAACGCTTAAAGCAAATCAAGGGAAACCAGAGGGAGGGAGCAGGGCTCTCTTGATCCCAAGCACAAGTGTCATTCAACTACTACAGAAGAATTTACAGATGTCACACAGTAAACCTGAAAATGTGAAGCCCTGAGTTCAGTAATAAAGGAATGTCTAGGCCAACAATACAAATCCTGATTTTTCACAGATCATAAGTAGTAAAGAAAACACCATTAAATGGAAATTAGTGACTAAGTCAATGGTTTTTCAAAGCAAAGTAAACTCCCAAGTCTTCTACAAACTTTGACAAGTGACAACTTAAAAACATAATTCATCCAAAAGCATGAACAGACTACCCAGGTACACCACTCATTGCTTTTTCTTCTTCCTAAATTCACGATACCGATCTTTTGGCAAGGAGTACGTGGCTTTAAGGGAAAGGTCCAAGTAGGATTTCTTCCCCCCCATCCAAGAATGAGTTTGTGTTTACAACACGAGTGGTGAAAAGGGAAGTTTATTTCCTAGAAAGCAAGATCACAGATTTCAGCCCGCCCCAAGCAATATCAGCAACACATGATCAAGTCAGATATTATGAAACCAGAATTAATTCAGCAGCAGATGGTGCCATGTCTTTTCTTCAGCTAAAATGCAAAACATACTGACAGGGTAAAGTTTCAGAGAAGGACAAGGGGATGTTTGTTTAAGTCAGAGAGCAAAGAAAAACATCAAAACTAACACAAAGATAAGCAACAGGAGCTTTCCAAAACAAGATTTCTTTTGTAGCTTTCCATTACAGACTCCATGCAGAAGAGTTATTTCCCAACACCTTGCTATTTAGTGCTGTTGATAATTTCTCTTTTATTAGGTGGGGCATTCTTGTGTACTTATAGACTGCTCAACTTCATTAACACAGCTACTTAGATATTTTCCCCAAGAAACTTTTACAGCTGATTACAGATGGGTAGTAATTACTGTCTATTAAAATAAAAAGTTTGGTTCATTTTAAGGAACCAGTGGATAGTACTGTAGTCTATTGCTGTTGCTTATCTAGTTACAGAATGGTTTATGAGAATGCTTAGCACCGTACGGGAAGCATGAAACAAGTATCTCCAGAGCTTATAATATATACCACAGCATAATTGTCCATTCATCTGGCATGTGAGGAATCATTCATGGTGGGAAGCTTAAACACACCTGTAACTGTTTGCAGAACAGCAGCCCAAGAAAGAAAATCAATCTCAGCTGCCATCAAAGTGCTTCAAAACACACCTGTCTAAAAAAGACAGGTTCCTTTCACTCAGTTCCTTCTTTACTAGTGTATCTAACAGTAGCTGGATCTAGCACAGAGGAAAACAACTTCACTATAAAAGCTTAAGAAGAAAATGCTTGAAAAGAATGCAAAAAGGTGAAAAAGAAGAGGGAGGCATGACAACAACAAACAGGAGACTCCATATCGGGAGAAAAAAAAAAACCCACACAGAAACTAACGAAATAGAAAAAAAACCCTACATAAGACAACCAACAGATCACATGGTTCAAGAACTGGGGGTACGAAAAGAAATCCAGCATTCCAAACCAAAGCTTTGCAGTGGGAAGCTAAAGTTGCAATGGATGAATATATCCCACTTGCCTAATCGAAAGTCAATACTGTCTCCTAACGCCATGCTGCACTAAGCTTTAGTTCTAAAAATCTCTGATCTCCACTAAACTGAATTAGAAACCAATGTGTTTTTCCAGCATATTTAATCTCCCTTTTGGAAAACCAGAAACAGAAGGTATGCGGTTTTAATTCATCAGCTGCACTTATTACTTCTACTGTTACTAAAAACGTTTACCAGCAGATCCATTAAATTTTGCACACAGTTTCCATACTCAGCAAACATCAGCATCTCACTTTTGTGAAGAAGTGTCACAACATATTGTAGACACCCAGGGTGGGTATGAAAAGGAAATTTTTTAGACATCTCAAGGCAGAACTGCGTGCCCAGATCCTCTCTACAGACGTGAGGAGGAGAGTAGCAGCACTCCCATTCTTCACTTGAGGGATGAAACACAAAGCAGATGTCAATCACAGCAGATGAAGCAGTACCAGTGAGCTTCTCTTGCCAAAGTAGGGAAGAAGGCAGATAGACACAGACATACCTAGGATGATGAAAAGTGGAAACTTTCACTACTCTGTTCTTTACAGATATTAAACATGCCTAATTATAAAACACTGTCCCCTGAAGCTTCTCTGTATTCTGCCCATTAACACAATTTCAACTCGGCTCCATCTTTCACGAGAACATGCCCAATGCCAGAGCTCTTCAGCTTCACCAACTGGTACTTCTTATTCTTTTATTGTCCACTCCACCTGAGGTGTCACCTAAGCATGTTGGAGTGACCATCTTCTCTTGACTACTGGTCAGCTTGTACAGCTATTCATCTTTTCACATTGTACTTATTTCTTCTTCTGTTTTAATACAGCATCTCTAACAAATCAACACTGAAGAGTATCATCTATACATCCAGGGCCTCCACTGACTCAGAGTGGATCAAGGCCATCTTTCACCTTTGGAGGGCTAGAAGACAGATATTTCCTTCAATGTTCTACATTGTTATTTGGATCTCGTTATGGAGAAGACATAACAAACACTCTTCCACGCTTTATCAGACACAGTCCTCCATGCAAGACTTCTGGTTAGATCTATCAAAACATTATTGTTCTCCAAAAGTTCCTCTGTTTAACATGTATCCAAAAATGCAAAGGACTGAAATCCAACTTTGTCTTCTTAGATCACCACTGCAAGAACATCCTAACGGCACGGCTCCAAAACACATGGAGCAAGGACAGGCACTAACTGTTGGAGCCATTTCAACTCCTGTGACCCAGCTCAGGTCTATTTGGTAAAAGGGTAAAAGTAACTGGACCCTTCTGAGTGCAGTGACCCCACCCAGCCCCTTCCATGGGTCACACAACAACTCTAAAGTGCAGTAACAGACCTAGACCACTGGCTGTTGAGGATCTAAATCTTAGGTGGGAACTTCATCTACTCAACATGCCAGAAGCCTACACACTGTATCTTGCCTGTGGACACCACTAAAGTGGCAAGAGACAAGAATTAGAAACTATAATCTACATCCTTTTGTGAACTTGAAACAGTTGCCTATGATGTTGATAACATTTCATAGCCTTCTTGTCAAAACTTAGTTTTCATACGCTGAAAAGATACTTTAAAAAGCAAGACAGAAATTTTAGACTTACAAAAAAGGATCGTTTTTCACATTTAAAAGAAAGTTCTCTAATCAGATGACTATTTCCTATCATGGCGGCTCTCTGACTTTATCCGAAAACAGACACTACACGCAGTCACAGTGAGAGCAAAGCTCTTTGCTGAAGTTGCACATCATCATCCACAAAGTCCACAAGTCCTTCAGTGGTGAGTGACTAGACAAAAATGTTTTCTTAATTGGGGAATTTAACATTAGTTACTGGATTATCTGCCAAACTATTTTCAGCTTTCATGCTTCACTAAACCCGAGTATTTAGCTCATCAGTCACAAACCCATTATTACACTGAAGAAAATGGGGAGCAATTAGAATACAAGATGATAGCTTAAAGCTGGTGCTAATTGGAAAGAATGAAGTATTTTTCATTCCTGTTGGATACAATTAGGTGAGACAACCAGGTTCTGGAAAAACAATTTGCTAAACAATTTCAGTGATGTCTATTCGATAACCTATGTTTAAAGTCTATGCAAATTCATGCCTTTGCAGTATCTTGCAACCATGGGGGTTGCAAACTAAAAGCTGGTCCAGCTGGAGAGTGAGCCTTGTTCAGAAACATACATACAAAACACAACGACTGATTCATCACAACTGTGGAGATCATCACTGAACTAAGCTCAAGTTGCCAAAAAGAACAAAACCAACAAGGAAACAGAACGTAATACTCATAACGCACAGTACAGCATGGCACCAATACACAGTGAGTTGCAAAATCAGTTGAATTATAGGACTGCACAAAATACACAATCAGAAATAAAACCATCCACAAAGAGCTACTGGTGCAAAAAAAAAAATTATTGTGCATGCCTTTGTTCATGACTGCTAAACAGAGAGGGGGGAATCTTGTACATGAATAGCTAATTTGCCAAAAGGAAGAAAGCAGACAGGAGGAAATATGCAATCCTTCATTATTACTGGACTGCACTCAGACACAAAATGTTAGTTAGACAATTATACTGCAAAAATACACCTTATAACATTAGGGATTTGTTGTCAAGAACTACAGCTGGGTGACTTTAATTTACTTCTACAAATTCTTCACCATGTATTACTCCTAATGTATTCATTACGCACCTACAATTATAAATGTATTTCTACCAGTAGGTTTCTTATTTAATTCCAAGCTGCAACAAACCTCTGTATTTATAAATGAACTTCTACATCACTATTTCTTTTGGCTCAGAACATATTTAATATTTTCTTCAAACAAGAGAGCAGTCTGTAAACCTGTAACACGCCCTATTTTTAGGATCACACCTATCTCATATTTTCCTTTTCAAAAATACAGCTTAATTATGCTTTAGAATAGTATCTCCCTGTACATTATGTGAAAAATGTTTCAACAGATAGTACTCACAGAAACATCTCTCCCAACAGAGAATGCTACTGCAATTAGCCTTTAATGAACAACTGCAGCATACACCCCATGTTATCATGCAGGGGTGGTGCTTCTCTGTTTACTGAAAATGTTATTGCACTGTTCCCCCTACACCATGCACCAACAACAGCACCCAGTAACATCCCTTATTTCTACATCCTTCAGAGAAAACAAAACAAACCTAAGAAATCACCCTCTTCGCCTTCCTGAATAACCCTTGAATTCTCTAATGCAAGATTGCCCAAGACCGAGACAAACAGCCCTTCCCTTAAAGTCTGATTTCTTGTGGTCTAATACTCCAAGAGTGCCAGCATAAAGAAACTTCTTTAAAGTGAACAAATACATCAACAGACAGTATCACAATTAAACCAAAAATATTGATATACATATACATATACAGCCATAGACGTACACACACATACATGTATTTCTCCTCACGCTTCAATCACGTAAAGACATCTTGAAAATTGAAGCATCCATAGGCTAAACTGGAAGCTCTTCAAACAATAAAACAGTATTTTCACACAGAAAACCGAGAAGAGCCAAGAGCTCACTAATGAACAGCAGATTCTTATCTCTGATTAAAGAGCAATTTGAATTAACTGATGTTTTAAAATTATTTAAGCTCCCCTCCCATTACGACTTCTACATACACCTAATTCCTATGTACTGTGAGCAGCCTTATGGGAGTCCATCCCTCTGGTATGTGAGGTTAGACAGAACCTCCGCGGGATAAAAGCCTTTATCCTTCTAAAAATATCAGTGTGCCAGGATCCACTCTCGCAAAGCTCCGTGATGCAAACGGCATCGCCACAGTCCAGCGGCTGCTCTGCTTCCATGAGTAAGCACTAGCAGCACCGGGCTATAATTAGTTGGAGTATTTTTAGGGTCACTGCTCAAAATTAAAGAGAAATTACTGAGAAAGACCTCAGAATGGTGGGGGCTTTCCCCTCTCCTCTGGCTATTTCCTACTGCTGGGAGGAAAAAGAGGCTCCGCAGGCGCCGAGGCGAGGCGACCCTGTCTCCGCAGGGAAGATGTGCGTGGCTGCTGTCCCTGCGCGGGCGGGCGCTGGGGACACGCCGCGGCCCCGCCGCCCGCACCCGGCCCGCAGCAGCCGCCGCCGCCGCAGCTTACCTGACCGCCACCCGCA
>VZTF01002835.1:553668-622895 GCA_013397755.1 Cnemophilus loriae | reverse complement strand
TTCTCACTCACTCCCCCTTCGCACACACACACACACACACTCCCCCACCCATGTCGCTCCACACACCCCCTTCTCACACACACCCCCTGACGCGCCGTCTCTCCACGCACACCTGTTAGTTACGTGGACACGCGCTCTTCGCATTTGCCTTTCCATATACGCGCAGGCAGTGTTTGCCCTCGTGGGCACGCAGCTCTTCTCACGCCTGCTCTCACACGAAGGCTCGCGCACACACGCCTTGGCCGTGCGCCGGCAGCTGTAGGCACACACGACGCCTTCGAGGTGCCTGGCTCACACGTGCCTCCTCCCCTGGCTCGCACGGGCACACGCGTGGCACTGACACGCCTGCACGCTGGGCTCCACGCGTACAGCTCGTCCCCACGCAGCTCTCCGCTCGCGCTATCAATACGCACAGCTCTTGCACGCACAACGCACAAGGGCTCTGCACGCAGCCTCCAAGGCCTCCCTCCTGGGAAAGAGGGGCTTATTCCCCTGTTAGGGCTGTGTGGTTTGCCCTTGCACATGTTTCCCTTTCCCAGGCAGGAATGAGATGTCCTCATTCCTCTTCTGGCCCTGTGTGGTCCTCACGACCCCCATGCCCGCGGCAGCACACAGCTCTCCCACCTTTCTGGCTGTACTGGCAGGTTTGTTTGCCGAAGCTGCTCCAGCCAGGCATCTCTGTTCTCACTTCGCTAATAAAATGCCTGGCTTTTAGCTGGAAGCTGAGTGGGCGGATGACACTAATTTTTGATGCAAATAGTATCCCTGCCAGGAAAGAAGCCTGATTATTTTGCCCAAAACAATTCACATTCCTAAGGAAGATTTTCCATCAGAATAGGCCCGGGTTTGAATTTGTAATGATATGCTAAAAACCTTGCAGTTCAAGTTGTTTTGCTTCTGGTAATGAAGGTTGATCATGCCCAGGCCCCAGCCTCTGTCAAAGATCGGTAGGTGAGGTCTCCCAGCCGGATGGGGCCTCTAGCCATACCCCTGAATCTTTCAAAAGTCCCTCATTCTCAGCAGGAATCCACTGTATTATTGTTACTCTGCATGTTTCTCATAGTCATTTTCTCTAACTGTTCTATTTTTCTTTACTTACTTAGAAATTGGATTGTTTCTAGAAAATGGAAGTTGCTATACAAAATGACAGTCTCCTACTTCCTTCTGAATTCCACAATACCATCATTCAAATCTCTAACAGTATTTGAAAATATGGGGAACTTAAGCTACATACCACATTGCTGAGGTAAACTGAGATAATATTTATCCAAAAGGCAGAAAAATGGAGACACAGATAGTTCAGTATGAAATCACTGACGGAATCTGGTACAGGTGGAACAAAGACTACATTTCCCTGGGCTTCTCAGCTCATTATTCTGTATTTGATGCCATAGGCCAGATGCTTTGTTTCTCCTTTTGCCACGATATATTATGGAATGGGCAAGATAGCAGATAAAGAAAAAGCTCCTGCAGGTGAATTGTGTTGGCATTCATACCAACCAGCATCAAAATGAAAGTGATCACAGTTTCATGGTTCAGGGCATTTCCAGCCCTGAACTAGAGGAGACTGAACGCTCGTGACTGTGTCCTGCATCTGTGGGTATTGAACTGAGCACTTTAAAAATACCTGCAGCCCACCCACAGTGAGTGGAATCCTATGGCGTAATAAGGTTCTGATAATTTATGTACACCAGATTTTCAAATCAAGCTAACAATAAAACTTAAACAAATATGGAAAAGGTTGCTATTTCTTATCCAAAAGTATCCAATGCATTTTTTCAGCTGACACAGTTACAAGGTTAATGTAGTAAGCATACTCAAACCAAATTTGTGCCTTGGCAGTATCTTCCTGCATTTGTTTCACACAGCATCTTCTGCTGCATGGGCCACAGTCCAGCAAAGCTCATTCACATCATATTGCCCATGCCCATAAAATCCTGTTAAGTCAGTGTCTCCAGTTTGCTATGTGAGCTGTGCTGCAAACCCAGCAGGGAGTAGCAGCTGCAGGATGCTCAGACTCAGAATCATAATCTAGACCTTTCCAGGGCTATTTCTTTTCTGGCTGTTGTGTGGCTATTAGACGTTTGCTTCAGCTTGACTTCATCCAGCCCTCTCTCTTCCATATTGAAAAAGAAGTTAGCAGATTAAAAAGTCTGGCAGAAGTTCTCCTGAGCTTAATGTCATGTATATAAATGGGTTGGTATCCACAGATTTCAGACCTTAATGACAAAGATTTCTTATCCACATTGGTATTAAACAATTTTGGTGCTGTAGTAAAACTATTCTATTCTAAGGTATGGTTATTTCAGTCCTACGGTATTATCCACATATTTTCTATCTTGGATATTTCACTCCAATGCCAGACTCTTCTGAAATTGACATGGCAAGTGACATTTAGCTTCTTACCATGTTTCATGCAAATTGCCTCATTTGTGTCCATTCAGATGTAAAGCAGGAAAAACACATAGATCCGGTTTCTATGCAGGATTTTTCTCTGTGTTCCCTATTTCCAGAAAACATACAACCCTTCTGTCAAAATGAGCTTTTACTTTGTTTTTTCCCAACTTGTCCAATGTAAACAAGCAGAGTGCTATACTGTTAACTTGGCTGCACCAGGAAACTTAAATCAAATCTGCTTTTCATTCCTTATAATGTGAATGACCTCTGCCCTGCAGCATCCCATTCATCTCCTTAAAGGATTAACTTGAATAATTAAGGGGGGCACAGTATCTCCCTTTTTTTAATTGTCTAAGTACGTAGCTAAACTGCCAATGTCTTGTTTATCTTTACATAAAGCTGTGTAAGCTGGATGGTAACATTTACAGATTTATCCAATCTCACAGCTAATGAATGAGGCTTTCCTAAAGGTCCCCTCTCCTCATGGCTACAACACCACAGGTACCACCTCTGATTACCCCCTGATCAGCTGCAAGGCTGGGGAGCAGGGAGGGAGTTTACAGCTCTGGTCCCTGCTGGGTGCTCAGAGGAGGACTGCTGGGAACACCCCTCATCCCTGCCTGGCAGCCGTCCCGGGTGTCTGACGGCTGTCACACTTTCACCACCTCCATTGTCCTGCCATATGACTCAGCACCATGAGCTTCATTCACTGGGCAATTAAACAAAACCCTGTGTTTGGAAGGGTGAGTGCTCTGCCTGACACACACACAGCACACCGTGCACAGATGGTCAAGCTGCCCATAGAGTTCCTGTAAGTCTCAGAAGCTGCCTAAAATCACTGAGCTGCACACAACCTGAATGAGCCAAGCAGACTCTGCTTCAGAGTCAGAGCCCTGTGCTTTGACCTTGTATGTTCGCAGACAAGTTGTATCAGCTGTGCTATGCTGTACCAGTTGGTTTTGAAATGATCTAATTAAAATAGACCACTTAAAATGGAAGAGACCTCACTTCAAATTTTTTAACTGATAACTTACCAGTGCTAAATAAGCCAATTTAATAATAGATTTGAGTTGTTAGTTGCTTGTTTCTTTGACCTGTTGAACATTTCATTTAATTTGAAGAGATTCTGTTGAGTAAAACAGGTGACTTGGTTTCATCAAGACAGGCAATAATATATAAGTCACTGATTTCTGATTGATCTGTGTCAAATAGATTAATTGCACCATGACTGGTAGAAGGCTTCAAGAAAAATCATTAGGTTTTGTCAAGTTAAGTACCTGACCTGGGCATCTGCCCACCATTATGGAAGGCAGATACTCTTTCAGATACAGACAGTGGAACATGAAGTATTCAATTGCTATAAAAGAACAATATTGATGTTCTGAGAGATATTACATCTCATCATCTGCATAGTTCATGCTGTTTTATCAAATTCACACACAAAAAACAATCAACTAGTATATCATCTCATTAGTGACTGCTGTTTTCTTGAATGTCTATACTAAATAAACTCTTTTTTGCCACATACAAGCCACAATTTATTCAGTGATTTTTGACACACCATGAAGCCTAAGCATTAGGCAAATAGAATATAATAGATACATTATAATGAGCAAAATTTATATCATAGTCATTCATACAATAGTGTGGAAAATTGGGATATTTTGGTTCATTTAAGTGTCCACAGATTTCCTCTATAGCTTTTTGATTGTCCATGTCTGTCTGTGAACTGTGCGACCCAATAACTCCTTGCATTCCAGTATCTTCTGATACAGGAAAGGTAACTGGACTCCTATGCAACTGGGTTTCATGAGCTGTTGCTGATGGAAATTATGTCAGCAACATTCACACATCAGCAATAATCACTCCGTTTTCTCTCATAAACACTAAACTCTTCAACATTAATGTATACAGTGCTTCCAGCTTTCTCCTTGGCAAAGTGAAACTTCTGTTTGTGTTTTCTGTTTGATGCCTTGGGCTTATATGAACCTTAGGCTTTTCCATAGTCATCTTTTAAAAGATCTTAACTGCAAAACTAAAAACTGTTACATCTTGATTTTTAAGAACTTTCTGAAAGTAGTTTTTCCTTCTCTGACTGGCTTCTCATTTTAATCTGCAGGTCTTGGAAAGCAGTCAAGCCTATAAAAGACATTTAAAATACCTTCCATTTTCTTCCCATCACTCACTAAGACTTTTGGTTGAATAACAATGAGTAAAGAAAAGTGTTAAGCCACTCTTAACTGGCAGGCTAAAATACGCAACAGGGGAGCCTTAGCTTCCAATAACTGCCTAGAAGAAAGCAAGTTGCTGAAGGAAATTATCACTTGGCTCATGACAGGATGGGGGGAAGTAATCTCAAAGTTGAGAAGGAAAAAAGGAGTGCAAGATGATGTTAATGTAATCAGAATAACACCAGATAAGGAAAGGAAACAGACTGGTTTAGTACAGATGTCTATGGAGAGAAGAAAGTAGAGAAACCAGAAAGGACAGGGTGGAGAAGGAAGAGGGATTTGTGGAATCAAAGCCAAGCAATGGCTCTGCAGTGTTATTTCTGGAGCTGATCAGCATAAGAGGAAAAGCAGCATGAGGCACCTCTGAAGTGAGAAGAAAGGAGGTTGGTGCTTTCCATCTACCTTCCAGAAAATGAATGAACTGTACAGGAGAAAATACAATGAAAAAAACATATGATGAAGGGATCATATCTGGAACTGAGCAGAGGATTCAGTGGGAATAGAACCACTGCACTTGATGGAGAAAGAAATAATTTTATTATGTAGTAATGCTTTTTACTCATAAAAACTTTACTGTGTTAACTATATTGTTGTTAACAGAGGTGTATTATTTCCTCTGCTCCTGACAGACCGGAGTGGTTGTGTTATATGAGAAAAATATGCTTTTACCCATACACCTATTTATCTTTCTTCTGGGCCTAAGGAATGCTGTAGTTTGTACTACTATAACTGCTGTCTATACTAAGATGGTCATATCAGGGTCATATATATTTTGATATAAACATACACATTGTATTATATCCCATGTAGCACCAATACACATTAGATCCCCACTGAACCGGTACTACTAGACTAGAAGAAAATAATGAAAAAGAACAGGGCTAAAACACATCTCTGGGGAAAACCTCCTCTACGTGATCTTAAACAGACTCATGACTCAAATCACTGGATATCACTAAGAATGAATATACCTTTTATGTCACTATGTTTTGAGGATTTGTTGGTTAACTGAAAGTTGGGATCACCTGTTTTGCAGTAAAATCTTGCAAGTTCACCCTGGCAATTGGAAGCTCCTTCAGGTATTAAAGGAAGAATCTAAATAATGGAGATGAGGGGGAAAAAGACCAGAAAGTAGTCTTTACAATCATGTAATTTAGTTCAATCATTTATGATAATACTATTAAAATCTAGCACAGTATGAAGAATAAAATAAGTCTTAGCAGGACAAGACCTTACTGGGTCTTTGGGTTGTTAAATATCTCCCGAGGTCAGCCAGGTCCTGTAGTTTTTTGCAAGGGACTTAATCCTGTGGGTCAGAATCTTGTGCTTCTAAACCTGTTCCTTTGGTCTGATTCAGTAATGCCTTGATGCGAACCCAACGTGATCAGGATAGCTGAACGTTATGCTGTCTTCCTGTTATTGAAAAAGACTACAAAGTAGTAACAGAGTAGTAGCCAGCTACTTTACAGGTCTTAACGAAAGCTCGTACAGCTCTTTCCTTTTCTGGTATGGAGAAATTGAGGCAAGAAGGACACGTGAATCGCAGATGCCTGTAGAAGAGAGGGTTGTCAAAAACAGTATTAGGGCTGACTCCTGTGGCTGTGCAAACACTATTAGACCACACCTTAACAAGATGAATTATTAATACAAGAGCTGCACGGGAAATTAATTTCTGCTGCCTCTCACCAAAACCAGCTGTTCAGACTTGAATGTGTCACAGTTGCACAATGTAAATTTTGCCTTAAGGATACGGTTACCCAGCATGATGGATTTTTCATGATGTCCTTCCTAATAGTATCCTCATCCTTCCTCTTTCCTTCCCACTTCCCCCTTTACCGCTGTGATTTCAATTTTTGGTTCAGCCTTCTGGAAGGTACTGAATGATGGGAGTCCTGTATGTTCATGGTGAGCACAGCATTAGTGGTCGCAGGGCATTCTGCCCTGGGCAGCATCCTCTGGGCAGCCTTGCCAATCTGCCCTGGACAAGATAGAAAAAAATTACTTTACATATTTAAATGACAAGCATCAAACCATAGCACATTCCAGATGAAATCAATGTTAATTTCTCCATCTCTGGTAAAATATCCAGATGAAAGTAGTTCCAATGAGGCCGGGAAATTTTCTGTTTCCCTACAGAACCTGCTGATGACTAGCAGAAGTTAGTTGCTGGCCAGTTCTGTTATTACACTGTGTAAATATCTTATCCTGCTGTGCTGTTCTCCCAGACTCCCTCCTACTTCTCTATTCACTACCTATGGAGTGCCTAAGACCCAGATGGTGAGTTCTTTGGCTAAGAACTTGCACAATTTTTTCCTAATTGGCATCCTTAGGCATTACCACAATAAAACCAATAAATAGTAATAACAAAAAAAGAAGGATGGAAGGTGGGTGAAGACATGACTAATTACCTAAACAATACCTGGACCACAAGCCACAGGCAACATAGGAGTCTGGGGAAGAGCAAGTGGGTGGAGAGTTACCTGAACAACAGAGGGTTGGGCAGGTAAAGAATAGATCTTGCAAGACAAAACTGAGAGTCTTTATTTTGATAGCATCATGGAATTTATAAATTAAGAGATGACAGCTGTAGATTAAACATGGCACAGGTTGCTTTACTGTCTATGTGTGTGCAGCCTGGCTTGGCACTGTCACGCAGACTCATGAGAAAAAAGTTTAATTGAAATGGTGATATAACAAGCTGGGAAATGTGAGAAGCAGAAGTTCCCAAACAAGGTTTGCAGAAGGACCACGTGCTGTACCATGGTAGCTGCAGCGCCAAGCCTTGCCTCCCCTTCCTGTGAGGAAGGACGTGCTTCCATCTCAGAGCTGGGCTTACACTTAGGTGGAGAAGAGGCATTCATTTATCTGGGTAGTAACAATGGTTAAACCAGAACTCCTCACCTTTCCCTGGACAAATGCAAGAAACTGAGCCTTGTTTGCCTTAATATTTATTTTAATCCATTTTCATACCTCTCATTGTGTGTATATCACTTGGAAACAATTAGGCCAAAAGATGATACTCACAACAGTGACAGACTGAATTTTATTGAAATTTATATTTATGGACTGAAAGCATAGATATAGTTGCTCCTGAAATGAAAGAGCACTTCTTTGCACAGAGGGTAATGAACTTCTGGAATTCATTGCCACAGGAGGTTGGGAAAGCAGGCTATTAGCAGGCATAAAAGGAGATTAGACAAGATTTGTGAACAATGCCTCTATTAACAGATAATAAAAGGAACGGGCAGTTCCAATGTCTGTGAGCTTAGGAGACTGGACCAGAGGAAGAGGCCAGGTACACGTGCTCTCCCGGAAAAGCATCTCCTATTGTCCATCCTCAGGCTTCGCTATCCAGATGTGTCTGCCCCATCTCTGTTAACGTTGTGCTGGGAGTGTAGGGCACTTTCCAGGCTCTGCTGGGGCATTCAAAACCTGTGGCTCAGCCAGGGCAGATGGCCAGCACCCATGCAGCTACCCCAGTGCCATCACGGGCACTGGGCAGCAATACCACCTGCAGAACATTTCTTAATGCTCTGATGGGTTAAGCCCTAAGTGGTGCTGCTGTCGAAGAGGGCCAGAAACCAGCATGATGGAGTTGAAAAGGAATTATAAAGAACAGAAAGGAACTGGCTTTAATGAACCATTCACTGAGGATCAGGAAAATATAGATGGAGGAAGACAGAAAATGCTGTTAATACAGTATGAGTCTGATAATTGTTTGGGATAGCACCAAAGGGGCTCACTCTCCAAAAAGTGAATAAAAACAGATATTCCTTTATTTCAGGGGAGCCTCTAAAAGAAAGAGTGAACATCAAACTGGACATGACTTTTCAGCTGTCTCTTTTTCCAGCTCAAGGCTCTAAATCCATTTGATTCTGCTCGTACCATTTTGACTACTTCTACTGCCCTTCTCTGGATTCTTCCAACTCTGTTACCTCCTGCCTGAAATCAGGAGACTGGACTGGAACTATATGCAATGTTAGGCTGCACCATGGATTCTTACCCTTGCACAAGGATGTTCTGTTTTTCCCATTTCATTTGCAAGTCCTGAGGCTGTGTTTGTCTGCTTGACCAGCACTGAGCTGGCATTTGTTATTGACCATCTAATATCTTCTTCCTGTATGGTAATAGTGAAATCTTTTTTTTTGTTTTGTTTTCCCTGCAAAATGAAAGACCATTTTCTCCTCTGTCTTTGTGCTCTGAATTCCATTTACCACTTTTTCTCAATGAGTCATTCTGTATTAGGAGATTCTTCTAGATATTTTCATAACGATTAAAGTTATTATGTCATTGTCTGGCTTTTCATGGAAAATGTAGATCTTAGCAACTGTTCTTCTGGGGCTCAGCTAATCAAAGCATTGATGAAATTAAGGCTGTTTATAGAAAAATAAGAAGAATGAGGAAGACCTGTAATACGTGATAGACTGGTACAAGGGAAAAGACTTAAATTAGCTATCTGTGTGTGCGTGTGTGTGTGTATCCCTGGTTACATAATAGCCACAGAGCACAGAACTAAAGAACAGAAATACCTGGAGGGAATGAACGAAGAATGACTTACAGAGGAACACGGACTGTGATTGAGAATACGGAAGGAAAGGGAACATAGAGGATCTCAGGAATGAAGTACATTACAGTGATCTATGTACATATCCAAGAAAATCTCTTTAGGAAAGTAGGAAATCCCTCACCACTGGGACACTGTAAATACCACTGGCAAAAAAGGACGAGGAGCAATAGCAGTGTCCGCTCAGAAATGTACTGTGACCTTATTTGTATCTCTGGGCCCATGGACAATATCTAGTCAACACAAGAAAGAATTCTGGTTTGCTTTATGCTTTTTCTTCTGCATTTTCTGTTCTTTGAGTGAACTCCTACTGTAACAAATGTGGCAGTGTAATGAAAAAAATTTCCCTCACAACCATTGAATAGTAATATAGTAGAGAAAAGAGCACCATCTAGTGCTAAGTGCTGTTTCTTGATGCTGAGGTGTCTCCATACACTCTTATCTTCTGGATGTCTTGATTTTAGTGTTTTCCCGCAGTTTACCCATCCAGAGAGGATTTAATTCTGAGCATCAAGGAGTATCCAGGCTCCTGATAAGAGTAGCTGGTTCATCAAGAGATCAGCATCTCTCAGAGTTTTGTGCACACTCAGATGATGCCCTAGGCACCTTGTTAACATAATTGTGGTTATTTGTCTGATTCATTCGGGCTGGATTCTACTACCCTTTCTCACCCAATGGAGTTTTGTGCTCTGCAGATAAGTCTGTCTGCTTTCACTAGAGTGAAAATTAATTAACACTTATGGGACAGGCTTAAGATACTAGAAGACCAGTCTTCTAATGCTCTCACTTATAAAGATAAGGATTCATCGCATTTACAGTCTGATCCTACACTCACATCAAATTTTCAAGCTTTTCTTGGAAATGTGAAAGATGTTTGTTTGTTTTTTTTTTTGTTTGCCTGTTGTGGTTTTTCCTGTCTGATTGGGGGTTGTTTGTTTGTTTGTTTGTTTGTTTGTTTTTAAAATGTCCAGGAGATCTTCAGAAAAACCATAGTTTTACATGAGAGTTGCCTTCATTATCATGATGATAGATCATATGTAACCTTAATTATTTTTTAAGCATTTATAGTTAAAATCTATTATTGTTTGTTTTCTTCTGATTATCAATCCAAATTATGTTAGTGTTCTTATTTTTGGTCTTCAAAACCTTCCACTTTGTATCACAGCACTGAGTTTTCTGTCATAATAGAATTAAAATTTCAAAAGAAGAAAAGAAGCAGGTAAATCAACTCAGAATGATTCTGCATCAGCTATCGTTATGTATTATTTAAATAGCTCCAGACTTGAAGATACATGTAGCATTGGTTATGCAGGTTAATTTACATATAGGTGTCTATAGTAAAATGCTATTTAAATGTCTTACTCCATTTAAATTTGTGATCTTCAGTGACACCCATGGCCAGATTAAATTTCTCTAATAATGGAATTATTTCTTCTTCCCTTGAAATTATTCAGCATTCACTACCATTTTAACAGGAAGATGATGAAACTCAGCTATTCAAATTCCTTCCACATCCTCTGATTTGCAAAACATAGTGTAGCCCATAGAACTTTTTATTTCTGTCCTTTATAGTCCTACGTTTTTATCCTATCGGACAAACTTCACCAAGTGGAGTCTTCACCTGAAAAGAAATGCTCTGGCTTACCTGCAGCTCTTTGTGGCATATTGTGACTGTAGCTTCACTGTTGCAAATACTGCCACCCACTAATGACCATTTCTTATTTTAATTTCTAAAATATCAGGTGATTGGTTTGAATGTTTCTCTTTATAGGAGCATTTTCTTGTTTTGTGGTTTTGGGTTTTTTTTTTTTAGTTTATAGTATCTTGGTTTATTCTTACATATTTTTGTCCTTTACCAAGAGAAGACAGCAGAATTTGTCTGTATGAGTATGTGTGTGTATACATATATATGTATAAAATACTTTGGAAAGGGCTGGCATTTTGCATCTTTTCTGTAGTAACAACTGTGGGGAGCGTGGGAGAGTCTGTGGGGAGAGTTATCTCGTTGCACATAGGTTTAATTCTGTCACCACACTCAGCAATATAACTTAATATCTATTTATAGCTACACTACTGGCACAGTAATTAACTAATTAGCAGGAACTAATTGTTAAAAATATGGTATTGCAACTACAGTGAATTAAATAGCCTGTGTACTTCTAACTGGGAGAGTTATGAGTTCATACTTTTTCTCCTCGGGAAGCAAAAAAACTCCTGAGAAATGAAACCAAACTCAGCAGTTCAAAGAAAAATTATATTTTACTATGAGTAAACCAGGAGCAATAAGAGACTCTGGCAACTGCATAAAGTTCAGGTTTATGGCCCCGTGCAAGGAGAGTGTGTAGCCTACATTAATGACACCCAGTAGCAGGTAAGACCACCAAGGGCCTGCTGCTCTGGCCGCCCCAGCCTGGCACCTTGGCTTTTTGCTTCAGTAGGAAGCAGAGGTCAGCAGTCCTACCCTTCAAACTGGGTGGTGCTGGACTCCTTTACATCAGTGCAAGGAGAGGGCAAGCCCTGCTTCACTGTGCTTGTCAGCTGTTCAAGCCTCCTTCCCCTGTTTGCTCCACAGGTTCTGGGGAAGGAAAAAATATACCTGTGTTCATGCCAGCTGGGGAGAGTTAGTTATTCCCTAAGGACTCCTTTCTTTTCCCACACAGCATGCCCACTGTCAAGAAAGTTTGGCAAGGGTGAGGCTAGTTGCAAGCAAGAAACCAGTGTCCAGCTGTGTCCAAAAGCTGATAGCTATTTGCAGGAGCAAACAAATGGCATCTATTTAAAAATTGTTACAGACCAAAGATTTTTTTCGCAGACTGTCTATTTGTTCCCAGTTCTGGTTTTGTTCTGTGTTTTCAGTGAGCATATAATTACCATGAATTATGTAGCAGAACAGGGTGTGTATAAGGCACACCTTGAACAAGCAGGTTCTCATTGGCTTGAGCAATGGCTTGAGAGTTGCTGTTTCCCAAGCACAGCTTGCAAACCCACAGTCTGGGAGGCCTCTGCTGAAAACTGTTTTGTTTTAGAACTTTTAAAAAGTGACATATTGTACCTTCTGCAATGACAGGGCACTCTGTAGCTCTTGGATTAACTAACCATAGCCTCTCCTTATAGCAAACATGGAAACATTAAAGATCACAGACTAAAATTATATTAAAGCAGATACAGATATTCGCTGTCAATCATTTTTAGCACATGTCTAATAAATCCTTCTTTTCATGTTTGGGCAGGGTAAAGTAACCATGTTGCAGATTTTGAGCCATCACCATATTTCAATTTAGTCCTAAGATTATATTTAGAGTCATAGAACTGTTTGGTTTTGAAGGGACCTTATAGATCATATAGTTCCAACCCTCCTGCCATGTGCAGGGACACCTTCCACTAGATCAGGATTCTCAGGGCCCCATCCAACCTGGCCTTGAACACTCCCAGGGCACCAAGATGAGACTGACTGATCTGTAGTTCCTGAGGTCTTTCTTTTTTCCCTTTTTAAAATTGAGGCTTATGTTTCCCCTTTTTTTAGTCAGTGGTAACTTCACTGGACTGCCGCAACTTCTCAAATATGATGTATATTGGCTTACCCACTTCCTCCGCTACAGGTGGATCTCATCAGGTCCCATGGACTTGCGCACCTTCAGGTTCCTTAGATGGTCTGTGTTCTCCTACAGTGGGCAGTTGTTCTTTCTCCCAGTCCTGTTGACTTCCTCTTTGTTAGGATGCATCACTCCTGAGCTTGCAGGAAGTGATCCTTGGATATTAACCAACTTTCTTGGACCCCTCTTCCTTCCAGGACTTTCTCCCATGGCACCCTATCAAGCAGATCCCTGAACAGGCCAAAATCTGCTCTGCTGAAGTCCAGGATATTGAGCTTGCTGTGCACCCTAATCACTGCCCTGAGGATCTCAAACTCCAACAACTTTATGGTCACTGCAGCCCAGGCTGCCCTTGGGCATCACATTCCCCACCAGATCCTACTTGCTGGTGAGAACAAGGTCAGCATAGAGCCTCTCCTTGCTGGCTCCTCTATGACTTGGAGGATTTACCATCACTGCATTCCAGGAATCTCCTGGATTGCTTGTGCTCTGTTGTGTTGTCCTTCCCGCAGATACTGGGGTGGATGAAGTCCCCCATGAACTCCATGACTTCTGAATGTGAGAACGCCCACAGAGGACCTCATGTGCTTCCTGGCCTGGCAGCTGTAGCAGATCCCCCCTACAATGTCACCTCTCCCTGCCCTCCTTTCATCCTGACCCACAGGCTCTCGGTTGGCTCCTCGTTCCCCCCCGACTTTGCTCCATGCACTGCAGCTGGTCATTGGCATCGAGGGCAACGCCCTCCCCTCATCCCTCCTGCCTGTCCTTCCTAAAGAGCTGTGTCCTTCCATTCCAACACTCCAGTCACAGCAGCCATCCCAGGACATAAATCACAGCCCTGCAGGCATGCACGTGTCCCTAATTCCTCTTGTTTATCCCCCGTGCTGTGTGTGCTTGCACAGGGGCAGTGAAGTCAGGTCCCCAGTGAAACCAGCTCACTGGCTGGAGTGTCTGGAATTCCTTTGTGCTGCCCTCCAGGTGCTCTCCTGCTGACCTGTGATTCCACTTCAGCGTCTGGGCATCTCTTGCTGTCCCTGGCATGAAACTGGAACGGACTGAGGTTTCTCTCCCCTGGCACCTTTACTGTAAAGCTCTCTTCACCAGCTGGGCAAGCCCTTGACCAAAGATACTCTTCCGTTTCTCTGACAGATGGACCCCATCAGTAGTCCAGGTTTCTCAAAGTGGAACCCATGGTCTAAGCAGTCAACCCCTGGCTGTGGCCCCAGTCCTGTAACCATTTGTTGAGTCAGCAGGTTCGACTGGCGCTTTCAAACCCCTTCTCTCTGACGAGGAGAATTGATGAAAAAATAATTGCTCCCCAGAGTTCCTCACTCTCCCAGGGCTCTGTAGTCCTTCTCGATACTCTTGTCACAGCATTAGCTTGATACCCCTGTTACTCATTCTGTTACAGAAGCTTTTCATGCAGGCATCCTGAAGGCTTCAACATGCAAGGTGATTTTAAAAACTATCAAAAACTAAAGTGAAGAGTAAATCATTGTCAGACAAGCACACGGATAGATGGAGCTCACCTGCCTGAAAATCAGGGCTGCTGCTCCAGTCAAAAGAAGAGGTAATTGATTATCATTATAGGCACAGGACAAATACATAGGGAATATTTGTTGATATTTATTCTTCGTATTTACTTTTTTCTGTGTAGATCTGCTCAGTCTAATTCCTTAGTTAGGTTGATACAGCAGTAATTCAGATTTTTTTTCTGGGATCTTGTTACAGGTACTATCCATGCTCCACACTGACAAAGCAAAGTGCAATAAACCCAACCTGCTACCTAAGTGATGGTTGGCACAGGTGCTAGATGGGGGCAGGACACAAAGAAGCCCCCAGAGTATTACAGAATATTTCAACACTAGTCCCTTTCACAGAGTAAGGTTTTTAGACAGAAGGTGCAAAGACAGTCTTTGTGCTCTGAATTCCTCTATTTACCTGATAAAACGATGACCACATTTTGCTGCTTGAGAAACTGTGGGACGAAGTTCTAACTCACTTCCCTTTTTGCTCAAGCATGAAGTGCATGATGTACATGCAGGCCTGGAACGGTGTTCCACTGATCTGTGACATCTCTGTCACAAGATACCCTCCGACCAAAACCCCCAGAGATATTCAGAAGAGACCAAAGTTTTCCTGTGTCCTTGGCGAGGTGCTGCTTGGTTTTACAGCAGATGAGTGCTGCTGGTGGCCTGTACTTTGCCATGCTAATTACCAGTGATAATTACCAATAAATAAACCCTTCAAATATCAAAGTCCAAGCCACATTGTGAATAACTGGGGTTACAGCAAGCTACCCCTATGGGCAAATTTTTATATAATTGTCGACTATGGGTACATGTTCATAGAGCGTCCAAACAGACCCACAGAAAGTTTGGTCCAAATTTGAGTTAAAACCAAAGGAACTGGTGTAATGCTACTTTTAAGAGACAATTCCTGCCTCCTCTTGGCTAGGCAGTGAATTGTGCAGCCGTGTCATTAGAAAGACAGGATTTGTCATTAAAGCCTTTGTGCTGTGCTGCCTTTTTCCTCTAAACCCTAAGTTAGGATGCAGCAAGAATAATCAATGAGCTGTGTTTAATGCCCATAAGCCCAGAATCCTTCTACACAGTAATACAGCTCAATATTCATCACTATCTAATTTGCCATTCAGTCTTTAGTGTAACTGCATGTATTTCTCCAGAATGCTCAATAAAGCATTCTTAATTATACAGGCTTTCCTGTATATTTTCTAACTGAACAACTACTTACAGTATTTCTTTTTAACCTGTGGGTCATGTTCTTTGAAATGAATCTGAACTTTAACCTGTTACTGTCATCAGTCACCTGCTGAGCTATCTTCTATTACCTAACAAGCTTTTGTGTAGAAAATACTGTGATTTATGTACTATGATACAACCCCCTATTTAGTTACACATAACATCTTGTGAAATCTTTTCTGGGAAGACTGAAATTTTCCTGGCTTGACTCAGTTTAAAGGTATACACATAAAATAAAAATAAAATAATTTTGTTTTGTTTCATTATATGTCATAAAGACAAAGTTATTTTTTTAATTTTGAAGTTGGGCTATATCTTATCATGTTATCTTGTTGTTAAGAGTTTCAAAGATGTGATGTTTTTCATAAACGCCAAACTCCACACCCATAGTTATGCAAGAGTAAAATCTTTTCAGATTAATAGGGAAGTATCCAGCACTCATATTCACAAAGAAAATATGAAAATTCAGATTAGCCATATACTGAAGGCTTGTAAGTCAGAAACATTAAGATAACAACAATCCAGTATTTGTTGTTGTCTAAAAATATCACTATTTTTAAGAAAAACTGCTCAAGGTGTGGCATTAGCAAACATGAAACCTTGCTCCATTTTTCTTCATGAAAGCATCAGAAGTGTTTGAACTCTGCATTGGAAACAGATTGTGCAAGCCATCCGCAGCACGTAGAACCTAGTTTTGAAGCATGAAGAAACAGGTTTTGAATCACCAGGGAAATGGTACTGAAATATCTCTAGGTAAAAACAGGCGGGGAAGCAGTTCATCATGTTCTGTAACTCACGGGTCCAGCTGTTTGTGGCACGTGCGGCAGCACTTGTAAGAAAACCTGTTTTCCACGTTTATTTACACGATACATGTGGCATGCCATGACAGTCATATCAAGGCAGCATCTACTGGATGCAGAGGAAGAACTATGCAGAAAAGGCACAAGCACCATAAAACTTTGCCCACATATTTCCCAGGCTGCAAAAAGCAGCAAGTTAGAAACATTCCAATCTTGCCATCGTGTTCAGGACACAATTGATAATCACCAGGAAACACACCTAAAGATATGCATGGGTGTAAGTCTGTGATGGCAACATTGAGTGGTGCTGCATCCGCACGAGGGACATCAACAGCTCTCATAAATCTTGATTACAGTGGAAATAAAGAGTAATTTCACATCCATGTGGGCTGGTTGGCAATCCACCAACAGCCTTCATGCACTGCTTTGTGTCCCTCCCACACAACAGTCACCAGTTCAGCTGTTCTACTCTGGAGTCCCCTCCTCTGGGCGATGAGGAGCTGGCTGCTGTGGGTACTCGTGTCAGCATATGCCACACACAAAGCACTAGGTGGCCCTTGCAGTCTGTCCCTGTGCCCCACACACTCATCATATTTATCACTGGGCCCAGTGGGTGGCCTGGGACGAGTGTCTTCCATCATGCCAGGAGGATGCTGGACGTGCTGGTGTTGAGACAGAGAAACCATAGCATGCCAGAAAGGCATTGCCATGGTCATGGCTGGATGTGGCCTGAGATTCCCAAAGGCATCTGGTGTCCCAAAAGGACCAGGGGTTCAAAGAAGTTCTACAAATGCGTTAAAAAAGAAGCATTAAAATTTTCTTTGGCCCATACAACACTGGCTGAAGGGGTTGAAGGGAGCCCAGCTCTAATGATTTGCTGGAAGTGGGCAGCAACTCCCCTGGCTGTGGGCAGGCTCGTCTGGAGTGGGAATAAGGGTTCTCTGCAATGGAAAGAGTGGTATTCCAGCTGCTCCACCTAACCCTGTCAGATGGTGAAGGATGGGTCCCTGGCTGGCAGTCCCACCCCACTACTCTGGCTGGGGAGTGGCACCTTCATCTCATTTTTGGTTGACTTCATGGCAGCCCTTGCACAATCCCTGGAACTACTGCCAGGCATCTCTGTTATGTGAACATCCTCAGAGCTCTTAAGTACTCAGTTTGAAACAGACTTCAAAGATGCACTGCTTCTAGTCTTCAAAAGAAAGTTCTACTGCTCCCAGAGGGGAAGCATTCCCTGTCTTCCCTCTTCCCCAGCTTTCCCTTTCCTCCACCACACTGCTGGCTTTTCGCTCCACTGAAGTGCAGCTGCCTTTGCAGCCTCAGAGCCTTTAACCTCACCCCATCAGCACGAGATAGGAGCGATGTTTTCTCCGTCTCCACTCACATCCCGCAGGGCAGGGCCTCAGGCAGAGCAGCAGGGTGCATTGGAAGGTGTCTTTGCCCAGGAGCCCTGCAGAAGGACACCCCAAAATTGCTGCTGGCCTCGGCCCCACTCCTTCACTGGGGCCAGAAGGACATGGTGTTTGGGGAAGCCAGGCTGGCAGCTCTGCTTGCAAAACAGCACAAATATTTAAGCTGGAACAGATCAGAGGAACTAACTTGTTTTCTCAACAAAGCCAATTCTTACCCTTTTTATCACAAATCTCCTAAGAGCTGGGCTTCACCCTGCTCTGGGAATTCCCATTCTGTGGAGGTAAGTAAAGGAGAAGTATACACAGGTTTTTTTTTAATAAAATAAATAAAAAGGAACTTATTTCTAGTTTCACAGTCAGAGAATAAAGCCTAAAAATATGAACCACTGGCAAGGTCAAATGCAAAGCAGTGCTGTGGGCATGTATGCTGGGTAGGTATTGCCTGTGCTGTGTGGCAGCTCCCTGTTCTGGGACCTTCACCAGCACCTCCTCTTGAGAAAGGCATACCAGGGTGTAAACAGTTGTGCCCAAAACTCAGTGAATAAACAGAAGCACAAGCACAAGCACAAGAGGAAGAAACCTAAAATTCCAACATTTCCAATTTCCAAAAGATATAACTTCCCCTTATTTCACCTTGGAAGGACAGTGTTGGGAGCATGTCCCTCTGTCTCTTGTCTTCAAACTCTGTGATCTGTCAACAGACAGACAGCGTCGGTGATCCCTGCAGTGGAAACCTGACAGTCTCAGACCTGCTCTCTCTGGAAGCTATTCTGGACTAACCTCTTCAAAGTGCAGGAGGGACACGCCATCTGCCTGCTGGATCAGAGGAAGAGTGTATGCGATTTAATTAAGATGATTTTGCCCTCCAGTCAGGCTGTTTAAAAATTAATTTTAGTTCTCCTACCCCTTCCATTAAACTCATAAGCTAGAGGGAGCAATGCACCCTGAAATATTGATTCTGCCTCTCAGATGGCAGTGACCTACATTCATGGGTGCTCAGCCCACGAGCTGATGCCCGGGACTGTTGCTGTCCCACCACTCTGCAGACTGGAGGAATGATCAAGGTGCTGGTTTGGATTAGAGGCAAAGTTTGACATTAATCCTTTAATTTCTTTTAAATGCACCATGATTCATTATCTCAGGCAGGATCCCATATCAGGTGCATTAAGAAAGCTTTGTGAGAGGCAAGCTGAGGTTGTTTGATCAAAGCTATGCCCTAGGCAACATGAGAGTTCTTCCCAGCCTACTACAGCTGGTTTCTGTAAAGGCAGACAGCACCGGTTTGAGTGCTGGAATTGACTGGAAGGAAACTTAGATGTGTTTCATTTTTTTTCCAAAGTTTTTTTACCTTCAGCTTATCAGTCATGTCAGTCCTACTCAACAAGGAATGACTAAGGGCCAAATTCAATTCATCTTTGATTTGCACCTGCAAAGCTTACATCATCCTCACTGCAGGCTTCCTAAGTGTGACAGATGAGTATTCAGCTAGGAAAATGTCAGCCTGGAAGAGATGAAGTCATGAAACTCTCGGGAAATGCCGTGGTTACTGAGCCTTGCCCACAGCAGTGCTGCTCCAATTAAATAACACAGTGTGCAAACAGTGGGGAAAAGAATTTGGGAAGGAATTCAGGATTTGTGAATAATTTTGGCTTCAAGTCTCACCAATTAAATATGCCATGGTGTATTGCATAGTCAGTCACTGCCAAGAGCAACTAAGCACCTTAAAATGATATTCATGTAAAACAAAACTCTTTAAGTGCCTTCACAATGTTGGGGGTCATGAATACAGTCACTATTTTATGTGTTATGCCTGAAAGTAATGACAATTTCTTAGCCCACTAATGGCAAAAGGAGTTGCTCATGTCATCATTGGAACTCACTCACTATCAATAATATTTACAGGAAATTACTGTGAAGGAAGTAAGCTTGGATTGGGAGCAAACCGTGGCAATGCTATGCTGATAGGAGTCTGCAAACTCAGCAGTAATGTGGATTCTTTCAAGTTCCTCTCTAATAATCTAATCAGTGTCATTAAGGAAACCTTTTCAGAACAGCTGACTGACTGCTGACTGGTGGCTCTAAGCTTTATGGTTCAAACCATTTGCTTTGTTTAGTTTCCCTGACATGCTCTGTGTTTCACCAGTAACAAATTTGGCTCCACTGCTCAACATGCTGTTCAACTCAGCATCACTTTGGTTTCCTGACAGAAGCCCACTAGACTGGAGTTCTAGCAGCACTTTCCAAACAGCGTTCCTGAGACTTAGCATTACACGTGGAACACAAAACCTGAGCCTCTAAGACAAAAGAGACAATACACAAAAGCTTGTGTATTTGTGCCTGAATCTGGTGCTCAGCCACCTGCAGGACCATCTGATTGAGTTAAAAGAAGCAAGACATAGAAGATGAAGAACTCTCCCAGGTCTGGAGTATTCCTGAATGCTCATAGAGTGCATTGCTGGTGAAACTCTCAGTCTAAAAGCTCTCCATGGCACGCAGCAGAGTTCTTACCTAAGCCACTGTGGGTGAGGACTCATCTTCAAGGGCAACAAAGCAAATAGTTTCTGCTCACACACACCTCATTCTTCAGGAGAGCGTGTAGCCGTGCCTCTTCTGCCTCTACCCACAAAAAATAAAAAAAACCCTTGAAAAGATTGTGACAGTCAGATAGGATTAAAGCACAAACCCAGATAGATTATAGCCAGTCTAAGACCTGTTTGGGCAGGTGGGTGCAGACAGCAGAGGTCTGCTGGCCACGCTCTGGGCTGGTGTGTCAGGAGCCTGCCATGATCTGGAGGCAGCCCAGCACTGCATTTCATGCAGCCTAGCATTGTGTTCTGCCTGGCACTGGGTAATGCAGGGCAGCTCCTGAGGGAAGAAGTGAGTGCCTTTCAGGGTGGTCAGCGCTGACTAAATGTGCTTTCATGGGTGCTGAGGCAGGGCAGCTCAGGTCTGTCTGTACTTGCTCCCAACAAATGCAGGAAAAGAGTGGGAGAGACTCATCCTTCATGGCTCCAGGTCTTCAGTCCTTTCCTCCCAAGCTCACAGTAGCTCTTCTGTGCAGCAGAGCTCAGCAGGCTGGCTGTGTTGTCCATGAAAGCACAGGGTGCTGCAGTCCTGTTGACTCCAGCACCACGGGAGTTCCCATTTTCCTGCTGGCCAGGAGGGACTGGTTTGGCACCACTTAACACAAGCCATAGATGCCATCAAACAACATCCTGTGCCAAACAGGCACTTTCAGCTGGAGCACCTCAGCCCTCATCTGAAGTAAAACCTGTCCTGGCTTCATTAGAGTCTGAATTTGTCTACTTCCAGCTTCTGCTTCTCATTTATGTCTCTTGCAGCAGCATAAAGGCTCTGAATGAGCAAAGTAAACACACATCTTCAAGCACAGCTTTAAACAAACTGAACCGAAATGCTTTGAACATGGCCTTACACTCACAGTAGACGAGGCAGGTATTTGGTGATACAGCCCTAGACTATGTCCTAGGTAAGAACATGCTTTGGGCCCATCTGGTGTGTCTTTACGGTGCCCCTGAGAACTCCAGACTCCCTTGGAAATTTGGACAGGCAAAATAGGAGTGAAAGTCAAGAGAGCGAGAAGATTTTTTAGGAAATAATCGTTTTTTGGAGGGGAAGGGGTTGGAAAGGCTGGGGCTCATGCAGGTGCCATAAGCTCTGGTTTCCCAGAGACACTCAGAGGGGCAGAGGAGCACCTTCATGGGGGCCCAGCCCTCACCAGCACAGCTCCGTCCTTGCCCAGTGTCAGAGCAGGGGAGAGGGTCTCAGGAAATTGACGATGCCAGATCAGATCAATTAAGGGAACATCTATCAGGCTCATTTTTTAGAAACAGACACTTTTTAATACCTTTAAAACTGATGTTGTCACTGTTTGTTTTTGGGTTTTTTTTTTCCTGGTTATTAATTAAATCCTCTGCCAGACAGAAGCAATTTTCAGACCATGACTTGAAAGAGGAGTTGAACCTCCCTTCAGAAGTCCCTGGACAGAAGTCCTTACAAAGGAAGTGCAGTCGTTCTCCCAGGCCGGATTACCTTGCCTCTCCTTTCATCTTGGCATGAAATACATTAATCCCTTTTTTTCACCCATAATAATTTAAGCAAGAGTCTAATAAATAGAATCCTCATCCTCTGATGCTCAGCAATGAGCCACATGGCACATACATAAGGGAACATTAGCGATTAGACAGGAGTTGAATTCTCTGTAACACGATTACAGAATAAAAATAGGCCAGCAAGAGACTGCAACAGCACCTCCTTCTATGCTCATTTTGCACTAGCAAGGATATGGGGATTTTCAGAATTTTGCGTCTGTGGCTGCCATTTCACACTGCTTATAAAGGGATTTTGGTTAAATACCAGAGCTCAGACAAGGCATGTTGTTATTTAAGAACAGATTATATGAATGGGTTACCTAGAAATAATCCAAAGGACACTATAAAAGGCAATTGTGTGCTTCTGATGAAAATTGTGGGCTAGGATTAAAAGAGTATTATTTTTTTTTCACAAGTATGAGCTATGTAAGTTTTAAATCAACTTGGCTTTGCAGGTATAAAGTGCTGCTGGAAAGTGTTTTCTCAGTGCGGGAATGTCCTGTTACTGACTGTACATCTAGCAGAGCCCAGCTTTACCACTACCAGTTGCTGCACCTTAGTACCTTGCATTAGTACCTTGCCAGCTGCTGCATTTTAGTTGTGCAGACATTGCTCCTTAAGACTTTCCTCAAAGTGTTTGGATGTATAAAAAAAGCAGATGTATTAGACAGCACCCACCACCCCACTCCCTCTCTTCCAGCACCTGCTATCAAAGGCACCGGCCCCGGATGTCTCAGCACTGCATCCATCCCAGTGGGGACAGAAAGTGGGACAAAAGGGTGGGAAGGAAGACTTAGTGCAACCCATATAATAAAGATCGAGATCTCCAAACACACCAGCACAGCAAACACCACCTGATAAGAAGTGTCCCATAAACTTGATGTATTTATAGCACACCGTGGCTACAATTGAAGAGAAGAACATTTTAACTGAGAACAAGAATATTGGAATTACTGAATGCAATTTTTTTGGTTGCTTTAAATATTAAATAGATTGGGTTTGCTTCAATATCATTTAAGGTAAGAATAATTTCTAATTCTCAAAGACTCAAGTCTTTATGCAAAGCATTATGAATCTGATCTATTTGAAATGAAACTCTAAAACCCAACAAATATGAGCTCTCTTTCAAAGACATTTCAATCGAAATAACTTTTATGACAATTTTTTTTTCATGCGAGAGTTGATCAATAAATGAGTGGGTTTGGGTTTTTGTGTGTGTTATCCTAGAAATGCTGTGTCAGAGACAGCTACCCTTTGTATGTTTGATAGTAAGAGAAGAAAACGAATGTACTATTGCACAATTACTTTATTTCCAAGATAGGTTTCATTATTCTCTTTTTCTAACATCTGGCTCCTCTCATGGGCTCTCTTGGACTGTTTTTTCCCAGACTTCATCCCAGCCTGGTGTCTCACGGGAAGCCCAGCCCCAGGACCCAGCTGGCTCTTCAGCCCTGCATCAGCCACCATCACAATCTCTTTCTCCCTTTTTTAGTTACGTGTTTAAAACCAGATTGTTCAGACACATCAGACTTGCACTGAGTCAGTGCAGTATTTTTGAAAAATCACTGTCACCCTCTCAGAGATGGTATCACATTAGGTTAAAGACACTAATTTTAAAAATACAAAGCAGGTGCAGCCGAATGAGCTATAATCAGAAATAAGCCATACAGAGACAGTGTTAAGATGTTCTTCCAGATATTCCCCACCTAATAGAAAATTTCACCTGTGGGAAGTCTTTGAACACTTTTGCTCTGAATATTTCCTAAGTCCTTTTAGCTCCTATGATGCAAGTCTTGCTGTTCCTCTCTTCTGGGAATACCTAACCCTTGGGCAGAGGCTCAGGATTATGGCACTTCACATCAAATCCGTGGCACCAGTCCTCCTGATCAGAAAGCAGGAATGCTCTTCAAGGACTGGACACCAAAGCATTTCTTGTCAAAAAAGGTGAAACTGAAGTGCAACCTCAGCTTTCCACTCACCTACTCCACTACCGTAAAGTCTGGTTTGATGCATGAGCCCCTGCCTGGTCCTACAGCCTGCCCAGAGACCCCCAAAAATTAATTTCTCATTGCTCATGTCCTGGACTTCACTCGCTGCCAGTGCACTCCCTCTGAGCGGGTGGAGTGGCTGCAAGGGAGGCACGGGAGACCGGACTCCAGTCATCCATAAGAATCTAGTTCTCAAGTGACCACCATCTCCACTGGCTCCCCAGCTGCATAATCCAGGTCCTGTACCACACAGTACCTCACCATCCCCTGCCCCACAGCTGGAAAGGGGCTGGACACAAGCCAGCTCTGTGTCAAGGCAGTTAAGGAGCCAACTATTGCCCTCATACTCCCTAAGAAAAAACTCACTCCTCTGCTAGGCCATCGTGAGCACTTGCCTGTTGATATTTGTGACACTGATGCTCTATGCATAACTGTATCTTGAAAAAACCCTAACAACAACCTTTGGGAGTGATGCTGCTGAGGCACCTGATGTTGCACTGCTGACACGGTCCTCTGGTTCACTGCTTGGTGTAGTCCCCTGGCAGAAAGCCCCAGCAAGGGGTGGCAGCTCTTGTCACCTTCCTGTCATCCATCAGGTACACACATCCACCGAAGTGGATGGCACGAGAGATGAGAAACCTCATGACGCCACCCTGACCTAGGAATGAAATACTTGTTTTAACTTGAAAACACACAGCATCCACCCTGAGCTTTCCTGCTCCATCACAGAAACGAGGGTTGGGACAGGACTCCCAGAGCACATGCAGGCAGGTCCCGACTGCTTTGTGAATGACTCATAAGGAGCACTGTAAACTGAAAGTAAATGCAAGATGTTTTATTTGAGGTTGGAATAAATTACAACAGTAAAGCATGTTTTATTGCTTTATAAATTGTCTGCTCTTAAAAGGCATTAATATGAAACATAAACAAAACAAAGACACATTTGATTAACAGTTCAGTTCTCCTAAGCTTCATGAAGAGCTCAGTAGGGGGATTTCTTTATATGATTGGCTCAGAAATTTGACTTTGACATGCATTATCACCATTCATAAGTTTGAGTGGACTGCAGATGTGTTCATTTGCTTTATAATTTTCTCTAAAATATCCCATTTAATACCCAGTCCTTCATTCCCTACTCAGATACAAATCCCACTGCTTTTGAAAAATTCCTTTAAAAGATACGTGGGGTTTTCTGTCCCTGCAGAAGGAGGACTTCCAAGTCCAAACCAGGAATGAGTCTGGCCCCAAAACTAAGTGAAAAACAAACTCCTCCCAGGTTAAAATAGCGAAATCTCATGCACAAAAAATGTGTCCTTTCATTCTGAAGATTCTTGCAAAAACTCTCTGCATTATCTGAACAAACTGATGTGGAGAATTCATATTTTTGTTATACAGATACTACCTGCCTGAGGCAGGTATGAATTTTGCTCATCACCTGTACTCCTCTAGGTGCAAACAGACCCAGGCGATCCAGTCTGCCCTGAGCCCTGGGGGGTGAGAGGGTGCTCACAGGGCTGGGTGTGCTCAGCCTGGGCAGTACCCAGCCCTGAATGCACAGACACCGTGACGGGGTCTGGCTGGCTCCAGATACATATGACAGGCAGAAAGGAGCCCAAAAAGCCACTTCCTCAGCCTCCTGGGGAGCCATAGCTCCTGAACACCTAAAAGGGAATGGACATTCATAAGCAGCTCTCATTGCACCACAAAAAAGCTTCTGCCAAGGTATCCTGTCCTACTTTGACTCTCTTGCACTGACAGGGCCATGTGCTCCCCATGCCCTGGCTCCAGAACAGTGTCTCCCTGAGCTATTCCTGAGCAGGGAGCACGCACCTCTGCTAGGCTGAGCCCAAAGCAGCACAAAATGGGCTGGACTATGCCCTGTAAAACTCCCCAGAAACAGAAATGGAGACTCCAGTCTCAATTAGCCCTTGGAACAATACAGAAAGTTTGCAGAAAATGTCTCCAGGGTAGCTTCTCTTCCTCCCACAAAACTAACTTGAAAAATAACAAGCCACTAGTACAGAAATTCCTTCTAAAACCAGCTCGGTATCACTCAGAAAGTTCCTGTTTAGAGAAGTGTTTCTTCTCATAGCAGCCTCTAATGTTCTTGCCGTGCCTACAGGAATGTGAATAGCTGAGTGAGATGCTAGGGTATTTTACACTATACAGCTGAATGGGAATGGTTGTCTATTACTGGATCCAAGAAATATGTGTCAAATTTCGAAGTAAATACTATTAGATTGATCCTGGTGTGATTTCAGTTTTCATCGAAATTTCATCAGTAACATATAAAAATTTTGTATGTTTTATGCATAATCTCATTTAAAAAAACAGCAAACAAACTTTCTTCTACTAAACATGGTTTCCTCAGAAGAGATTTGTTTTGTGCCATGAGGGATAGCCAGTTTTGATCTGTGTAAGGCATACAGCAGATTTCAGGTGCTGCACTTGCCCATAATGGCTCCCAGCAAGTCAAAGGACAGGGGCAGAGCTTTGGTGGGATATCTCGATCTTTGCCAAACTGGGCCAATTCTTCTGCACTTTTCAGTATCCCACTCATTCAGGAAGTGGATAACCCTGGTTTAGTTCCCAGCCACATGTTAAAGTGCTTAATGGAGGGGTGGGGAACAGCAATGCCCCTTCCTCCACCTCAGGTCCTGGCTTGGGAAAGGCTTGTGGAAAGGTGGCTTTGCGGCTGCATTGTGCTAGCAGGGTACACTGCAGCTGGGACAAGGGCATGCACATGGTGTGCTCTAATCCATCACATCTTAGAGAAACATCACTCAGAAACCTGCAAGCTTTTACACTCATCAGTCATCTCAGTTATGCTCACTGAGAACAGATTCTTGGCTGACTTCTCTTTTTCCTTAGCAGTTCTGAATTTTGCTTTGAAGATGAGAAAGGGGAAAGCTCACCTTCAGGGAGAGGGACAAGCAGAGACATTTACAAATTAAAATGCATGCATGTGTCAGCCACCCCAGCAGTGACCTCCAGTCTGTGCTTTACGACACAACATCTTATTATCTTGAACCTTAATTTTTCAGCCCTTTCAAAGGGTCCTAGGAGCATTCCTTTCTACATCAGTGAGATGTCTCAGGGGGCTCTACAGACAAAACTAATGAAAGGAACAAACTGTTGTCATCAGGGTAAGTCACAGGGTTACATTCAAGCCACAGACTCTGGAGGGAGCAGACTTACTCCATTTTCTGGTGCAAATGCTGTATCAAGCAGCAAGCTGAGCACACTGAGAAGGAACATGGGCTAATGGTTAGTGCACTGGACTGGGATTTGGCAGATGGAGTTAATTCACCTTCCTCTTGTTCTTGAGCAATCAGAAAAAAGAAACAGTTTATATTAACTTCAGGGTGCTCAAACATTTCCAGCTCAGCAAATGCCCCTAAAATACTTCTCCTCCCCAAACAGTTCTTAGCAGCTTATGCACTGCCTCTCTCAGACTAAGAACAATGAACAGAAATCTTCTAAGGAATCACACTTCTGGGGAAAAAAAAGAACCAACAGACTTCAGGTATGCTACATCTCGGCTAAGGCTCATTTATCCATCTGCAAAGCCTCTTACCCCTCCTGATCTTCACTCCTGAGCTGCCCATTTGCTGTGCACTTGCAGTCAGAGTGAACAGGAGCTCTTAAATACATTCACATTTTTATTTCTAATTCTCCAGCTTTTGCATCCAGCAAAGCACTCAGGCCAGCACTGTCTCAGGCAGTTCTGTTAAAGCACCTTCCGACTGACTGGGGACCCGAACTGAAAAGCTGATGGGACAATCAGTGAGTGCATCTGAAAGCAAGGCTGTCAACCAGTGCATTTGCTCACGGGGAGGGCAATGTTCAGCCACTCCACCAAAATATGGCAGGCATATTAATTAGTGGTTACCAGATGCTCTAACTTTTCCCAGACCTTTATAAGTGCTGAGCATTTCAATTGGCAGGACAGCCATGTCTGAGAATTCAGCGTATTGTTGGAAACTGACATTTCCTTCTCCTACAGTCCTTCCCATCACAAAGTGTCTCATGGAACAAACAAGTGTCTACATTGTGATTATGCCAATGGAGGAACTGGGTCAATGGATGCCAGCTGGATCGGACCCAGAGAGCAGATGAATGACTTAGTCAAGCGAAAACTAAGTCCCTTGATGCCAGGCCCAGTGCTCCATCCACACCACCAGAAGTTACCGAGTAAGGGATATAAATAATCCCCCAAAGGAACTGATGTATCATGAAGGGCAAAGAGCCTCTGAAGCTATGTGTAATGGCATAAAGCACAGGTATATCACATGTTTAGCTCTATCCCTGCTTCTCTGTCATGAGGGCAGTGGGCAGTTGCTCAGACAGTTGTCTTCTAGTCAGCCTATTACGTTATCTCCTATGGAAATGCAGGTAAAGGCGTGTATACTATTCAGTAGAAGAACAGAAGTCTTGTTTTACATGGGCTGAGAGAATGTTTCTTATACCCAAATGAGATTTTTGCATGCATCTGCATACTCACCCAGATACTGCCCCTGCCGTGCTCCATGCCTGAGTGTCATGCCCGGTTGCTCTGCGTAGCAGGCATGTCATACGCACACAGTGACCCGGTACAAAAGCACATTCTGCAGGCCAAGTCTCAGGCAAAAATTCACCTATAAAACCTAAGTGTGTTGGTCGTTTCTTGCAGTGAATTGGGCTTTCACTAGGAATTAACATAAGCTGTAATGACTAATCTTATACTCTGTGCACTTGCTTATTTTCTTTTCACAGTTCAACCACTTTCCTCCTTAATACTAAAACACTAAAGTCTTACATAGCGTTCAGAGCATTATTTTCTGCTGGCTGTGTTTTGCTATGCTCTAAGCCTGTGTCACAATGCATGCAAAGGATAATGGCTGAATTTGTAATGCTTTTAACTAAAAAAATACTTTTAAAAACATAAACCATAAATTATTTATTCCTCTTTGTCCATTGTTTTAAGCACTGAATCTTCTCCCAGGATTTTACACAGTTCATTCAGTCTCTGCTGCATTTTAGGAATTCCTGCAAGCTGGGATTCCAGTCTCTGTTTTTCCTCACTCAGTGATAAACGGATAGCGGTGTCCAACTGCTCGAAACGCCAGCCGCCTTGTCCGTCAAACTGCAGCAAGTGAGTGTGGTACTTCCTGCAGCAGAAATTAAAACATTAGAAATGGCTCAGGGAACAAATGCTTAATTTTTGCATGCAAATTTGGATGTATGTGTCTCTTTTCAAAGGTGCCTCTTAGGAATTGAGAGTTGTCCAGTTCTGGATCACTGGGTAAGAATCTTTCTTCAAAGACTCATCATCCCAGGACACTCTTTCATAAGGGATATGGGTATTTCAAAGCCTGTCACCAGGACTGCCCCAGGCCAACAGTGAAATTTGGTGGGTGCCAGCTGGAAGCAACAGCACTGGTGTGGGCTCCCAGCTGGGGCAGTCATTAGCTGCGAGTCCCAGCTCTGCAGCCCACATGGCCAGGCTCCGAGCTCCTCACCTGCAGGGATGCTGGCAGGAGTGAGCAGCAGGGCCATGGAAGGTCCACTCATCACCTGCTGTCCCTGGCCAAGGTGGTGGCCTCCCTCTTACTGCATCCTTCTTAGAAACATTGTGGTTAGAGTTGCCTTCACTACAACTCTATCAGATGTCTTTTTCCCTGGGGAGCTAGAGCAGCAGCAGCAGCACACAAGGTTCATTTCTCCCTCAGGAATTCTAGTCCCAGTTTATTTTATTTACCTCCCTTTCTGATAGATGTCTTGCCTCCTTAGCAGCAAATACAGTGAGGAAGGCATGATGCACCTGATCCTACTGATAAAACTCAAGTTTGTTACAATTACACCTCAGTTTGTTCCCCTGCATCTTATAAGGTTAGCTAAAGGTAGATTTATTCCTAAATGGTTCAGTTTGCAAGGGGCCAAAATAAAAAAGTCTGTGTAGGAGTCACAGATCTTTCAGTGAGCATCAGGGTGTGTGCACCGAAAATATTCAAAGGTGTACATGTGGAGTTTGTCAAGACCTGACAAAACATTTTTCAGGAGGTGCCAGAGGAAGAGCAGAGAGTTCCCTCAGAGCTGCTGGAATGACTGCATAATTTATCACTATAAATTATAGAAGGTAAAATGCATCATAAAATACTGATTATAAATCTCATCCATGGAATGTGACCGTTTTAATAAACTCAATGGCTTAC
The DNA here is from genome assembly GCA_013397755.1 of Cnemophilus loriae. Classification (NCBI taxonomy): domain Eukaryota; kingdom Metazoa; phylum Chordata; class Aves; order Passeriformes; family Corvidae; genus Cnemophilus; species Cnemophilus loriae. The sequence continues at coordinate 592,845 of VZTF01002835.1, read as the reverse complement.
GACATGGGAGTGAAAAGAGACTCATCTCCAGACTAATATTCACCACTTCTTGCACATTATCGTTTGTGATACCAAATGCTTAACCCATCCTTCTATTTTTCTCCCACCAAACCTCCAAAAAATCAAGAAGCTAAATGCTGCAGATAGAGGACACAACTGAAGTCAAAAAAAGAGACATAGTATTCCTATGGAAGAACAAAGTATAGTTTAACCACTGGTCATGTTTCCCATCTTCTCCCTGCACTGGTAAACTTCCCCAGGACACCTCATGTATCTTGTCACCTTTACAGAATAACCTGATGATACCTGTTGTGGCTATGGCATAGACTAATTAATTACCCCTTAGACCTCTGCATATTAATAACTGAAACACGTTAAAAAAATAAGAGGGATGAATAAATACCCTTCAAAGAATGAAAAAAAATCCATGCTAAATTAATTTACATCACTATTGTTGTAGACAACTTATCTTAGAAACTGCAGTAAATATTGACTAAACAACTGCCCCAGTACAAAGAGTAAAGGCCAATCCACTGCTTGTCAGAGAGCTAAAAGCAAAGACCATGATAAAGCCCTGAATATACTTACCAAAGGGAAGGTCTGTGTGTTATGGAAAGTAGGGATATCCCAGCAGCTTTTGCAGCTTGGAATATCTTTCCTTCGACATCAATGCTTACAGCACTCGTACATTCATCCAGCAATGCATATTTCGGCCTTTCAAAAGCAGATAAAGAACATTACTCTTCTAGGTTTTGGACAGTATTCCCATGTACAAGGTTTAATTGAAGGAACAACAGGAAGTAGAGAGCTATTTTTCGCCAGATTGCTGTCTTTTATTTACAGCTGGAAGCTGGCTAGAAACAACATAAAGTTTCCATGCATTATTCAGGTGCAAAGACAACTTCCAGGAAAAATGGGGTTTATTTCTTGGCCCATTTGAGTACACAGTGATCTGACTTCTATACCCTAGTCTGACCTAGTATTATTTTGTGTTCTCATCAACTTATGCAGTAGCTAAAGCCAACTCGAAGCTTCCTATCCACTGCTATGTAAGGACTGGGCTGCCTTTGTGTGCTTGCAATCTCCAAAACCAAAAGGTTAAGGAGCCTGGCTTTCAAACTCCAAGAGATTCTTGCAACAGTCCATCACGCTTCAGCAACATTTTTAGGAGGGGAGATGTTTGTGCCTGAGATGTTAAAGAAAGAAATATCTGAAAAAGATAATGCTATGTTGCCAAAAGCAACGCTTAAGAAGCATTACCCAAACCAAAGGCAGAGCTTGTATAAACAAACAACAAGATTTATGCAGGTCCTATGCTAGACAGTGTTGCATATTGCATGCAGATTATAGTCTACTACTGCTCAAAGTGTAACAGGAAACCTGCAAAACTCTTTCTCATTTTCAAATGCTTCTTAAGGAACGAATCATAACACTTACTTGTGGTAAAACATCCGGGCCATGCCCATCCTTTGTTTTTCTCCTCCTGATAAGACATCTTTCCAATCCATGATGGCATCCCAGCCTTTTAAAAAAATGCAAACAAAATGAGTCAGGACAATATAAGTTTATGAAGGAAATGCAGTTTCACTTGCAACATCTCTGCAATCTGTAACTAAAATCATAAAGAGCATTTCAACCGCAGAAGAGACAGATCAGGCTACTGAATCACATCTTCTGAAACACCTCAGTGCCTATCCACTGGCAATCAATTGGAAAAATGTCCCTTTTTTTCATGACAATTTTGAAAATGGAATTTAGACATTTTGGTCAAATAGATACTGCAAAAAAACTTTACTTACCATCTCTTTGAAAAAAACCTCTTTGACATGTAAATGACTAGTAATTTTATTTTGTCATATTTGTTTCATGGAATGATTCTCTCTTTTTTTCTTAAAAGGTATGTGTGCAAATTTAAAAGCAAATTAAAATAAATAAAGTGAAAAAAATAAAGAGCAGTGTCAGACTGCACTCACTACTGCAGGCAAAAAAACCTGTCAGCAAACCCAACAGAAACACAACTGCAGACACAGGGATGTATCCCTGTGCACAGACGGGCAACAAAACTGCAATCAGACAGGAGAATCTTCTATAAAGATTTCCTGCTACCTTGTATTTAAAAATAACCTACAACTGCTACAACATGGGGTATCCTTATTTAATATTCTGCATGGTCTCTAACTGATTTATTTCTTTATACTTTCAGGTACATGCAACAGGAACGTGAGGCATTTTATCTGTGATCTTACAGCAGACTGGTGTTCTGTGAGTACTTGGGCATGATTCATTCCTCTTCCTGAAAAACTTAAAGTGACAAATTGCCTTACTGAAAAGAAATCTTCAGTCAAACAATCCAGATGGATAGAGTAGCAAAATAGACAAGTTTTCAAAAAGAAGAGTGTGGATATAGCAAAAAATCTGATAAGACATTTTTCTCAACAGATCATCTATTCACAAGACAAGCAGCTGGAGAGGGGCTAAGAGGAAAAGAACATTTTTTCAGATCAGCCCCAGAAATACTGTAACTAAAAAGTTAGTAACCCAACCAAAACCCCTTTTCTGCCACTGCCAAACTTAAAATAAACATTTGCCAGAAAAGACTATAAATCAGATAAAGCAAGGTGGGCTGTGTTATTTCTGATACCTGAACAAATGTGAGACAATGGGGCTTGTGAAGGTGCAGGAGGCTTGGTACTGCTCTGCCTGTGCTTGGTGCTATACCAGGGCTTGGCAGGACTGAACAAAACATCAGAGAAACATCTGATGAGGGGCTGTGCGACCAAAAACAGGAATTGATAATGACAGAGACTAAATTTCAAGAATTTGCTCTACATAAAATTAGAATATATAATGTAATGATTTTTTAATAAATATTAATAAAGTTAGATTTAAAAAACAGGCATATGCGAGAAAGACATCACCTTTAGTGATCCTATAATTTTTCCCTATTTTCCTTCCATTCTTGTTTAAGGATGCCAGCGGGTACCCTCCCAGGAGCACACACAGTGCTTTCTATTAGCAGGCTCCCAGCAAAGATGGAGTTGTGTAGTGATTCACTGAATCACCATCTGGATATACTCTGATAAATGGAACAGATACACACAGGCTGCTATTGCTGAGCAGTCCCAGTGCTGGGACCTCACAGAGAGCTGGAGTGCTGTTCCACCAACACCTTGAGCTTCCAAAAAGTACTGTAAAACACCTGGAGCACTCCCTTTTGGCAAAGGGTTCTAGCAAGGGATGGGAACGGTTCTTCACAAAAGCCATAGAAACAACCATGCTTCTGAAAACAACATTCAAGCTGCTGCTTATGTTCTGTTATTTTTAAGCTGAGAATATAGATGAGCTCCAGGACCTGGATCCGAGCTAGGGTGTGGGTGGGTGTGCATGTGTGCACATGTGCCTGGGGAAGCAGTGCCTGTGTTCATACAGTTGCTTCCTGACCAGCTGGTTTACAAAGGCTTATTAAAAAACAAAAAAAGGGAATGATGTTCAAGAAGAAGCATCCTCTTGTCAGCAAAATAATTCTACTATTTTCTCTAAAGGTGTAAGATTTAACTTCCGTTTACCAGGATACAATGGTCATCTCTGTGGTTGCTTCAACTTAACATTCTAACTGAACATGACATCTGCATCTTGTCTCTTCCTGCCTAGCATCCTCCCTGAACTTTCCTATTTTCCATTGGAATGCCTCAAACAACAGATAAGGAAGGATGCAATTTTATATTGTCCCTTTAAAAAACTCTTATCTAATGTCTTGATGATTTCATCTGAACACTTAGGCATTGTAACTCACACTAAACTGACTCCCCCCTGTCTGTAAACAATCGTGCACCTTGTCTCCTGTTTCTTCCTGCTGACATGGCACAGGTCAGTGAAGGTACTTAAGTGTTCTGGAAATATCGGCCAAGTCAGGGGCTTAGGTCACCCATAACTACATCCACTTCACGAATGAAGAAATGAAATGGCTTGCCCATGAATGCAGCACAAATCTCTCAGTAAATGCAAGCACAATCCCAGTTTTCAGAGTCTGAATTCCTTGCCCACCTTCCTGTTTTGGCTTTTGCAGCCAGTAAGACAAAGAACATGTTTAATGTGTTGAGGCACAGTAACAGCAGCAGAAATACAGACAGCTACCAGAAAAAACTAGTGATTGCTTCAGGATAGCAGCATTTCATTTTCTTGCATGGCTTCTTTTATAATTCCTTTAATCTCAGTTTTCTGAAGGAATGTGCAAGCTGTATTTGGCAACAAAAAATGGGTTACTCCTGGGATCCATAGTTCTCTATATCCTTCATCCTTGTGAATCCTTGCATTTTCATGCAAGACTGAGCATTCAGCTGCCATGAAAAGATAAGCTTGAAAGTTCCTTTTTCAGATCTACATTCCAATGCACCTTATCAGACATGGACTGAATGACAGAAGAAAGGATAACACAGCAGACCACAGCCAGAGAGTCCACCCCTGCTGAGTTTTTGGGCGTGTCTTTCACAGTTTGTGTAAAGAGAGCCCAGTGCTGTGCAGTATGAATATGCAAGGACAACCCGGAGCTGAGCAAGGAACAAAGAGACCATAAATTGCATGAGCCCTAGCTCAGCATGACACTGCAGGGATTTGTATTTCTGGATTTCAGAGCCACTGGAAAAGCTGGCAGAGCTCTCCAGAGTTCCTGCTGGTACCAGTAACAAAAGCAAATCCAGGGCTAAAGCGATCAGATGAAATAATCTCAGAGAGAGGAAATGGGCTTGTCCGTCTGTTTATACATGGCCTAGCACAAAGGCTCCCTGGACAAGACCCAAAGATATGACAAATGCGCAAAATAATGAGGAATAATTATAATCTGGGGTGCTGAGAAACCATAAACAGGTTGAACTTGCTCAGTAATGTCATCAGCCCCAGCCGGACAGGCCCGGTCACGCGCGCGCCGCGCAGCTACACGGCCTCATGGCTCCTCTCGTGTGACAGGCTGCCGGCAGCCTAGGCCTGCATCTCGACTGACACTTGCTAAATATACACAGATTCTCAAAGCAGGTCAGAAGGAACTGCTTTATGTATATGTACTGCATATCTCCACGCTTTTAGCCCCCATTTCTGGATATGCTTTTCCACCACGCATGTTGAATACAACCTTCATTTTGTATGAACTTATGGTTCTGGTAGAGCTAACAACTTTGCAGGTGTTGATGGGGGCACCTTACAGGCAATAAAAAGGTAAGTAACAAAACAGCATTCCTCTAATATCCAGCTGGTGAGAAAAACATTAATGTGGGCCTCAGTGGGAAGGGAGCTCTGCCCCCAGCAGCAAGGGGAGCTACTGCCAACAGCCACTGCACTGGGTTCTTTGAGGGCTTGGGCTCAGGAACATCCAGAACAGTGGTGCTGGGGAGGGGGATTGTCGGTGGATTTGATGTATTCTGTTGATACTGACTGAAAAACGTTTTATGAGGGTAACATAGAAGCTAAATGCCAAACTGGGCTATTTATTTCACTTCTAACTGGGTCAAATCTTAACGCTAGAAAAAGAGAGGAATTTCTGTCACTGGCAGCAACAGAAACAACATCAGACAATACTTGGAATGCAGTGACCCTTGTACTGATGCAAAGTGGAAGTAATTCAGCTAAAAACAATAACGTCATGCCAGAACAAATAATTTGAGTCAAAGTTGTGCACTTCTGGCTTCATCTGGCTTTTTCATAACTGCCCACAAGGAGCAGAACACAAAACTGCAAAGCATCAGATTATACACACGTGACATTCGTGATCAATTAAAGTACAAGAGGTTTATATGGGATTTTTCATTATTTCATAAAGAAAAATGTTCCATTTTTAATAAAAATAATTTTGATTTTAAAATATTATTTTAAGCAAAAGAATAAAATTAAAATTTGAATTAAGAAATTGTAGTCTATGTACAGACAAAAGATTTCAACTGTTCACTTTCAGCAAGTATTTCTCTGTCTTGCTGGTTCAAAAAACCCCAGAACATGAGTCTTTGTCCCAGACCAGAGCAGCTTTAAAAAACACCTAAGCATATGAAATCCATGTAACAGGCCAAATCATATGTCACAGATTTCCTCTCTGCTCCTACCTTGGCACTTGCCTCCTGCAAATGCCCAAGAAGAAAAGGGAACAAGTAAGTATATTATGGTCCTAAAAACTTCCTGGTATGCGGTAATCTCTCCCCCTGTTTTCCGGCTTTGCCCGCTTCTGTCGCTTTAGATCACAAAGCACCTAAGACACGTTTTTACCCAACATTTATTTGTGCAAACTTCTGCACAGTGTGCCCTTATCCTGAGCTTCAATATAGCACCAGTGAACATTAACAGTGTCCTCTAGACTTTGTAATAGATTGCATGTGTTGTGCATGTGCAGTCAGACAGGCAGAAGAGCAAGAACAGGGTCAGCAATAAATACTTTTTTTGGCATGGGAAGTAGCATGAGACTGATCCAAACCTGGGGTTTCAGTGACTGTAGCCAAGGCATCTTGTACATGGGGCACACTGACTGCCCCATCACCAGTTACACGCTCCAGCTGCAGGCTCAGAAACCACAACCATGTGTACTCAGAGACTGCCGGGGGGTGGCTTTGGCTGCCAAGGGTCACGTGTTGTGCAGCCCAACCACGAGTACCAGCACGCAGTGAATGCGCACACTCCACAGGGACTTCTTGCCACTGACAATTTAACTGCTCCTCCTTTTCCAGCTGCCCATTCCAACATTCCTGCTTGTTCTTTTGCAATCTGGGCACCTCATTGAGAGAAGTAAGTGACTGACAGGAATAGTTATAGTGTCAATGTAGGAAGGAGAGGCCTTCTCTGCAATTGTTCTGGTCACTGAGTTTAGCTCTGCCCACTTTTTCCTTGTGTTATAGGATAAGATTTTAATAATAACATGAATCAGAATGATAGCAGAGTCTGATTTTCTATTGCAACAGTCATTATTACATTCTTAACAAAGAAGCATTAACCTATGGTGGAAAAGTATCTTTAGGTATACAATTGCTGTTGTAAATGATTACTACTTCCCACTTTAAAATGTGCAGAAAAGACTCTGAAGTGTCCACGCATACTTTAAAAATAAAAGACAGCTTCTGCCTCTTTAACAGAACAACAGGCTGCCATCCAGGTATAGGAATTTAGACATTGTCTTGGGATTCCCAGTGGCTGAAGCAATACTCTCTGTTGTCAGAATGATCCTGAGAGTCACCAAGCACAGACATTACAAGGCAATGCACCCAAAGTAACTGATCAAAACCGGCACTGACAGCTGGCAGAGAAAGGCAGGGTACATTCAGCACACCCCTTAAAGGGGTCTGAAGATCGTTTTTCTTCTCTCTAAATGTTACCAACTTTGTCCTATGGCTGTTTTAAGAGCATAATGATGGAGAGGAAATTGAAACTAGAGATTAGTGTCTGATAGGAACAAAAGTATAAAAATTATTGCTGTGCTTGGGGAAAAAAAGCCATGAAATGCTCCAGTTCCTTAGACACAAAAGAAGCCTTTAGCATCCTGACATTTATAGTGCCAGTATATATATATATACACACTGTCTCCTACTCTGAGAACAAAAAATGCTGAGAACACATGGCAACTTAAACAGCAAGCAGTAGATGGCAACACTCTACTATCAGCCAATGTCACTTGGTAATTTTTAACTTGCTCACTCTAGTGGGGTGGTCTCAGACACTCCTTCTCATGGCACATACTCCTGCTGATCCCACAAAGTAGAGAGGTGAAAGCAGATCTGACTCTCTCTTCATTCACATGCTTTCAAGTTGTTGTAGTCATTGACACTACAATGTTTTAAGACAGGTTACAGTTTTTATGAAAATCAAGGAAGATCAGTGATCTCACAATACCAGGAAAAGACTGGCCATCACTAGATGGTGAGGATGTTCAGCTTAGGCATGGATTTACTCGGGAGGGGAGGAGCACTCAGCTCTTCTCCCTCTGTTAGCATGAGGAGCCATAACCATATGTCTGTGCCGCTCCCACAACCACAAAGGTCTGGATACAGTTTTGCCAGTTCAGTTAGAAAAGGTCAGTCACACTACGACACACATGCAAGGAATGGATTTTGTCAAGTTTTTTACAAAAATATGCAATTTACCTCCTTCCCTTTGAACTATGTGGTACAGATGAACCATATGCAGAATAGACTCCAGATCTTGATCTTGGTAGCCTTTCTCATGCATGTCTTCCACTGAGTCAGGGTAGATGACTTGATCTCGTAGTGTTCCAATGGACATGTAGGGCCTGAGGAACAATACAGGGAAACTGGTAGCCTGAGGATAGCTTCAAGTGAGCACATCTTGCTGATGCTCCATGAACACAGTATAAGGCTTTAAACACTATGTTGCTAAAACTGGATTTATTCAGTGGGTGCATTGTGGGTGAACATTTTTCTAAACTTACCTTAGGGACAATGTATTGTTTCCATAACAGTTGATTACAGGTTAACAACAAGGGTAGTGTTAGCATGGAAACACAATGAGAGATCAGGCAGAATAAATATCCACTTCATAGCCCTTTTTGAGTGCTTTCACTTGGAATCAGCAGAGCTATCCTGTATTCAAGGTTTGGTACTCTAAGAGATTTAGAAATTGTTTTAAACACTCACATGTTAAAATCAAGTTGTAACAAAAATATTGCAGTTCAAACTGGTAAAGAATTCCATGGTGCAGCAGGAGACACACAAGTCAGACAGGAGAGCACTGAAAACCTTTGCACTGAAAACCTTCTTTCTCTACTATTCCGGAGCGCAGAACTGGGACAAGGCATAACTTAGCTGGCTCTAGAAGCCAGTGCACTACCTCTGAATTGCAAAGTAGCACACATTAAAGAGGTTGGTCACCTTAAACCTCCCAGCACCAGTCTCCATTTGCCAAGTACAAGGCTGTGCTGTATGTGAAGAAGCTTCTTAATCACCGTATTTCCAGACCGGGTAATACCATCTGTCTTACTCAAACAAGCTGTCTCCAGTTTGAAGCCAGAGCCCTCAGTCATGGTTGGGGAATGGCTATGGACAATTGCCACACTGTCATGAGCTGTGCCCAGCCCCTGGTACAGCCCAGGCCCCAAAAATCCTCGTAGTCTCGAAACAAAGAAAACTGAAAGAACATTTTCACAGCTCTCTAAAAGATATCAGGCCATTCAGGTTAAGATAGCAAAGGCAACCTAACACACATCTACTTGACCATTTCCTTTGCTGGTCTAAGGATTTCTTGTGAAGGACAAATATCCATCCTGTCTCATAGACACTGCTGATAGCTCTTGGAAAGTGGAAACTCCACAGGAACAGTCTGTGGGATTTTGAGTTTGGAAGGGAAAGTCAGAGCCAAAGAACAGTCAGGCTCCAGACTCAGTCCTGCTTTCTGTGCCAAGAGTTCCAGTCACTCCCTCTGGGTTCATCTGCTAAAACAATGCTAGTCTTATTAAAGCTGTAGTGCCAGGGGATGATGATAGACAGGAGCAGTCAAAACTGGGCCAGCAACGAGGAGGCTTCCAGGCAGCTTGCTTTTGCCACCAAGAACTGCTTCCAACAACTTCACAGTGTGTTAAAAAGCGGTCAGTTTTCATCCCTAAAAAGCTCTGGACCAGCGTGGTGGGAAGATCTCAGCCACGCAGAGGCTTTGCCTGGCAGAGATGTGTAATACCTCAGCAGATTTCTTCCCTTCCCTTGGAGGTGTCTGCAGAAGGGTGGATCTATCTATTGTTATTCTGAGAGTCCTTAAAATACACCACAGAGTAATGTGAAGGAACTCACAGTGCAACAAATCAAGAATTACAGAACTAAAGCTGCCATATAAACTAAAATTCACATGCAAGCTGGCATCAGCTGCACGGGTTTTAGTGCTGCAAACATCCATGGTGAACTGTCTGTACCCACCCATGGTTAAACTACTTTCACCACCAACTGGGTGAGGATGGGGAGGGCAGGGGTTCTGAACTCTTTGCAAATATTCGGTCATCTCTGTGTTGTGGCAAGCACCCAGATGGAGCAAAATCAGAACCACAAGTCAAATACAAGCACTGCTGGCTTCTCTTTGCTCATTGTTCTGCTCTCTGATTATTGTGGCCATAGTACTGCTCTGGGCTGCTGCATGAACACCAGCACCAAGTGCAGTGAACCACTTACATTAATTGTGATATTGCAAAATCTCAACTCTAAACATTAAGTAACTTCATGAAGCAATGAGATATTACATATCCACAATGCTCTCCATCTAAAATTCCAAAGGGCTTGACTTCTTGCATATGTAGAAATCACTTCACTTGCTCCAGACTGCTGCCACCTCTGGGACAGAAGAGCAACTCCACCTGGGCTCAGAAAGGTTTAAATCAGTGGGTAAGTGTGTAATTTATGTGAAGCTGCAGGTAAGGGCAAGGAGGACAGAGTTATCTATCATATAATTTGTCTGGGGTTTAATACCTTACTCTTGTGAAGTATGATTCGGTAATGACTAGCAGCTCTGAGATTTAACTATGGCAAAACAGGGAAGGCAATGCTCAAACGCACTGTGCCAGGACACTTGGTGACATGCTGTTTACTGAGTCACCAGCACTGCTTCCTGGCACAGCTGGATTTTCCTTGTGGTTGATTTATTCCATTCATTTAAGGGTGGGGATTGATTCCTAACTGGGGTTATCTTTTCCCTTGATGGGGGCACAGCCCAGGCAACTAACTAAGATAACTAATTTCTAAAGTTCTAAAGTTAGATGAGATCTCATCTAACTCATACTCTCATAATCTTATACTACACTAGAATTTTCTAGCCACACCTTAAAGACAATAACCGCCTTATGTACCATGGGTGCCACAAAGTTAAACACATTAAAACCTACTAAACATCAGATGTTCTTGCAGCTGGTGTTACGTGGGCTTAGCAGGTCACTAAGCAGTAAGAAGTATGGGTAACTGGACACAGCAACAGTGAAATTTTGGCATTGCCAGTAAGCTCCTTGTTAAAATACTGTTGTCATTAATTTTTTAGCAGTTTGAGCAACAAAAACAGTCTTTTTGTTCTAAAGTAGTACTTGACTTTAACTGGAATTCATTGATTTCTGATGGAGTTTTTCCTTTCAGCCACAGTGCCTAGGTTCCAGCCTCAAAGAAAGCACTCCTATAGACTCTGAAAGCAACTCTTCTGCCATGCTGAGGTCATGTCTTCGGTGGTAATAGCTCTGCAATTGTTTTCTTTCTATCTCTGCTTTCTCAAAAAAGATTTCTATGCTGTTTTTGAGGTACAGGATTTAAAACCAGTAATCCTTTTTTAAAGCTCTGGTATCAAGCCTCCACAAAGCTAAGAAAACTTACTCATTCTTGCCTGTTTTTCTGGAATATCAAGGCATTTATTGGAAGAGACATTTTCAGTTCTCATAAACTGACAGTTTTTCAGTCAGTCTGACAGCTTTATTGCATGACCAATTTTAGCTTGGTGCACTTAGCACTTCACCTTGCAGCACTGTAACTTCATTCTGCTAGAAACAAGCCATCGTCCCTAAGGCTTTTGGCTTCCTCCTTCCAGTGAAGGCTTTAAAGAAAGATAGTATCAAGACATGCTGCCTGTGGTATGGGCAATCCCCCAGGGTCCTGCTGACACATGACATTGTGTACAATCCTGGCATAATAATTGAGAAAACAGAGGGAGGAAGAGCAAGTGCTGCTGATGCTACGGTTTCTTCACTGCAGTCAGCTCTGGTAAGGGAAAAGGGGGCAGGTGCTACAGAACCTTGTGCAGGATAAACCAGCCCCCCTGCCTTTCCAAAAAGAGGACTTACATGCTGGAGCTGTTAGCATGGAGAAAAGGGTATCATGCAATTCAAAGGGACTGTAAATTACTGCACACGGTAGCCAGGCTGTACTAACATCTAGTAATTCTCTGATGTCTTGAAGAGTAGAGGAATTCACACTTTGCGGTAGCAAGTTAAGTGAGACGACTTGCTCAGATGTCAAGAAATTTCTGTTCCAAAACCAGAACAAGCCATATCCACTTGAAATGTTTTCAATACTTCCTGAATGTATTCAAAGATGTTTTCATCTTCTGTGCAAAATAAATTGTGCTGACAGAACTCATAATCTGCCCTGACATCCATAATATTATTTTAAAGATTACAGCAAGTAGTCAATATGGACTTTGAGAGTCTGTAGAGCAATCTGAATGGTCAGAGTCTTAACTACAAGCACCCTGGAATAAGAAAGTGACCAAAAATAAACTTTAATTAGGTGTCTGGCATCAGAAGATAAAGGGTATTAGTCCAATGTAAGTGCCCAAGGAACTGCTTTCAGGTACGGTCTAAAGCTCGCCTCACCTTCCTTGGCACAGGCTAGGATTAACATTTCCTCCACGGAAGGTAAAGTCTCAAAATGTGTGGCTTGTGTTTCTGAGACCCATCTGCATGACCCCGACTGAGCGATCAATACCTGATTTGCCATTTGCTGTCCAAGTGTGTTTGCAGTTATTATTGCAATAATATTCTCACAGATATGCAAAGTTATGTGGGGACATTATGTACAATGCAAATATAAATACTTGGCTGACCCACTTAGGAGTGTCTGTCTCTGGCAGACAGGAAGCATGTCTAATACATCCAAGTGGGAGAGAAAAAGGGGAACACTACACCTGGGGTTCTCCTTTCAGATAAATTGCAGCTTGGATTTTCAAAGGAGATTGGATGGCTGCAGAGTGTAATTCAGAGTGCTTGATTTGACAACTAAAATAAAATGTATTCCAAATTTAGGCATCTCTATTTAAAAAGCGGATACTGGAGCCTAAGCCCCAGCCATGGAGGTATCTTCCTAGCAAACTTGAAAGATCTTAAGGAGTCAGTGCTTGCACTGAAGAATCTCCAGTTCAGAAAGCCAAATGTTGTCTAATTCCTTAGAAGGTTCAGCACAGCATGGAATATGACAGTAACAGTCTTAAGTTCAGCACAAAACCCTGCAGTTACTAGAGATGCAAGAGGACGGGCTGCATGACAAGTTTATGGTTAGTGACTCTCTTTCAAGAACTGGGTTCAGGCTTAGTTCTTCTCAACTTGCAGGACATCAGATTGCTATTTTTCTAGGCTAGTGTCCCAGCTAAAAAGGAGTCAAAGGGAGGGCACCTTCTAATCTTCCCACTGAAGCAAGGAAACTACTGTCAAGAGGCAGGAACCATGTGTTGAAAGAGAGAGTTACTGGAAAGAGCCTAATTATATACTATACCAGCCAGAGTCCTCAGCTGGAAGGAGGGAGACTTTAGTACCAGTCTTTTTTTCTCCAATGCTCTTTAAGATAAAATCCAGTAACTCTCCTAACCCTTCAGTAGCATTGTAAAAACATTTAAAGGGGATTCTAACCTTATTTAGGTGCCTGCTCTCAGGAGAGATAAATGGGTTTAACATTTAGCTCTCAGTTTGGCACCTAAGCTGCAGTAAGTGGCAAAAGATCAGACATACATTTATACTTAGAGATTCCTATAGGTTAACTCTAGGTGGCTCCCTTTACCTACTATATAGATATTTTGGACCATTTTCCAAAAGCCTGAAATCTCTACCTCACCATCTAGGGGATGCCCCCATATTTGAATTTTCTATCACCTTGCTTGCCAAGATCATAATTTTAGGAGCTGCTATACTTTGTCTGGAATCACCTCAGCAAAACTCCAGCTATTGCAATGCTCCTGATTTAGATTAATAGTAAAAATTCCAATTTTCACCAACAGCAAAGCGTGATCAATAGTGATCAACAAGAAACAACAGCCTCCACTAATTAAAGTAACTGAATTCTTAATAATTCTTCAATGACATTAATAAAATAAACAGAAAAAAAAAAGATGGCACCACCACTACAAATTTGAGAAAATAAAATGTCTTGAATGAATGTGAATTAAGTTCTTTTTAAGTAGTGTTGTATCCACTGCTCTCAAACAGAAGGTGCTACCACCAAAGAGTTAAAAATAATAAATAATATTTATCAAAATTTTAAAAACCACAACAGGCTGTTCGGTTATCACACTGTGTCTAGTTCAAGGGATTTTAGGGCCAGTTAAAGTTTCAGCAGCTGTTCTAAATACATAAATAATTGATCTGTCTTTAGACTACCCCACACTGAACTTTGCTCTCCACTCATACAGAACTGTCCACAAGCATCCTCTAAATATTTTAGATAGATCAGTTACATAGTGGAAGATCCTACCAGAGCCCTAAAGACCATAATGCCAAGGAATACAGTCAACAGGAAATGAAATGCACAGTATGAAAGACTGAATTCTCAGTGCATATATATAATTAGAATCTGATATCAGAGGTTGAAAAAAATCACATTAATCACTCTATGGCTTTTTTTTTTTTTTTTTGCAAATAAGCTGTGCACATTTCTGCAAGAAAACAATCTGGGAGCAAATCAGAAAGGTAAAAGAAGCCTTTAAAGTGCTATTCATACTCAGGTATCATCTCATCTCATGATTTTTCACTATTACCAAGATCATAGACAGAATATTTCTAGAACTGCTCAGATGGCAAAAAATGTTTAAGGTGAACAATTCACATAATTATTCAGTTCAGTCTGTTTGTATCTTGTGATAGGCAGAGAAAACACAAAAACACATGTATAATTAAAATCAAACCCCAAACAATTTCCACAAAATTTTAGCAGCTAATGCATTCTGAAATAATGATACCACCTGCAATGAATCAATCAAATGAAGAGAAAATACTCTCCCTTAAACATCCAGTGTTTGCACGCCCAGTCTTTTCATACCTCTGGCAGTATTGATGATAAAAGGATTACCTGGATGGATGATCATGAAGATCAATGAATTGAAGAAAGAACAATGAGCTGTTCTGGACAAGGTTCTAGCCTGCCAGTCCCACCAGGCATACTCCAGCATAAGAGGTGTTTCTGAGTTTTATCACAGCAATGTAACACAATGAGCAAGGCAGTTTCCCTCTTTTAGAATACTTCTAGAATAGCAGAATTCATAGTTTTGTAGGTGAGAAGTGACACCTTATTTCACAGGGAAGAGGAAGTGTAGACAGCAAAGCCTCTAGAGCAAAGGCTGTTTTTGCTTTGGGTTTCTACAGCGCTCAGTTGTTCATGGCGTAACTTTTTCCATGCACTGTGATATGAATACACAAGTATTCACAGAGCAGTAGTGTGTCTGCAGTGAAACACCTGCCAACAAGTGAGAAGCCACACACTGCACTGACTTCCTTCTCTCATCTGCTGTGAAACACTGCATTACACAGGACAGAACATGAGAGATAGAATAGAGACACACCATGTATATGGATATATGGAACATTATTACAGACGTTTTATAAGCATTATTGGTATGTGATGCGGCTCTTCAAGGGAGCTGTAGTAATAAGCAGAAACTAAGATTGATAGGGTATAATTAATGCAAAATGTTAGGCAAATAACCAAGCCTGGAAAAGTCTTCCCTCTTGGGAAAGCCACACTCCCATCTAAGCAAGGTAGGTGCACGCATGATGAACTGAAGAAAAAATCCCACCTGCTACATTCTCCCATGAGACCATGGCATAATTAATGGCTAAAGAACGATGAAGTGAAAACCCAGTGTTGTGGGGACTAGTCAGCATTGTCAGTAGAAGAGACTCATCTCAACCAGAAGTTACTAATGTAAGTCTGAGTTAGTTACCCCTGGCCCTCTTTGTAGTCAATGGTGTCCTCTGGGGAACTGGCCCTAGGACATAGGCCGAGCTGCTGCAGCGATCCCGCTAAAAGACTCTTGTGCATTATGGAGTTGGTGATCTGTGGAACAGTTGCCTCGAGTGGCCACGGACCTGTGTTATACTTCGCTGCACTGTGTTGGGTTGTGCTGCACACACAGCTTGGCCTTCAGGCCTGTGCTGCGCTGCACTTATCTCTTGGGTGCAGGATAAACTTTGTCAGCTAATCTTCATAGAGGAGCCTGCAAGCAGCTCCCACTTGGCACCAGCAATTACACCGCTGGCATGTCCTTGTCTTTATCTTGAAGCGAAGCAGCATGTTCTCATGGTAACATCCTTTGGTCTGACACTAGAAGTGAAAAATGGCATTGTTTACTCCTAAGAAAATTGTACCAGAGTGCTCAAGACCATAGTGTCAAGGAGCCTTAGCACAGATGGGACCAAGTGTAGCATACGCTGTGCTGTGACTAGAGGTCTGTCTGATGCTGCACAATGCTGGGCTCCTGGCATCTCATGGGATTCAAGTACCACAGAACTGATGAAGGGGCTGGAGCATCTCTCCTATGAGGAAAGAGACCTGGGGGTGTTTAGCGTGGAGAAGAGAAGTCTCAAGGGGATCTTATCAACTTATATAAATACCTGAAGGGAGGGTGCAGAGAGGACAGAGCTGGGCTCTTCTTGCTGGTGTCAAGTGACAGGATCAGAGCGAATTGGGCACAAACTGAAACAGGAGATGCCATATGAGCATCTGGAAACAATTTTTCGCTGTGAGGGTGATCAAGAACTGAAGCAAGTTTCTCAGAGAGGCTGGGGAGTCTCCATCCTTGGAGATATTCAAAAGCCATCTGGACATGGTCTTGGGCAAACCGGTTTAGCCTGCAGGCAGTCAAACACAGAACTAGAACCTATGAAATGTGTCAGAGTGAGCAGACCATGGAAAAACTGGGAGAAGGCTGAATGACCTTGGAGTTGGGACAGAGTTCTGGAGTTTTGGAGCCCAGGACACAGGGGCAGGCAAATGGCAAAGCCTAAAGGGCATGGGAAGAACTACTGCCTTCTCTTCAAGAAGGAGGTGTTGGCTATGTCTACCACCTGGATTTTTAAAAGCATAGGGCATTGTAATGGAGTTTCTGATTGAAAACTATAGTAGGAAGGAGGAGAAAGGACTTACTCCCTGGGAAGTTGATACCAGTTGTTGTCAGAGCTTTCAGCTGTCCTTCCCTTATACAGGCCTGCATCCTTTCAGTCTTTTCATATCAAGCTTTTTATGTCAAGCAGATTTTGTAGTTTTTGTTTCCTAGTGCTTCCCTTTGTTATGTAACCAAATTGTTTCTCATTACTTGATACGCATAAGGCATTTGAACTGTGTTTTATGATGCTCCTAGGTAAAATATTATTGAAATAGTAAACAGTTGCCATTCTGTTTATCTGTCAAAGATCTTTTGTTGCACAGTTGCAGGGCAGGTGCATTAAGCTGGATGTAACTGCTCAAGCTGGACAGAGTAATGGGAGCTTAGTGCAGAAACTAGGTCATGTAAATGCAACCACCAGATTACTCCCTAACATGCAACTTCATCTGTACCACTGCTAAGCTACACAGAGTTCTCAGTTAACCTCTAGGTGAATTTGTTCCCCTAGCACTGCTATCAAAACTAAATTTTAAAGGCAAAAGAAGTTGTGGATACCCCATCCCTCTAAATGTTCAAGGCCAGGCTGGACAGGCCTTTGCACAACCTGGTCTAGTGGAAGGTGTCCCTGCACATGGCAGGGGGTTGGAACTGGATGGTCTTAAAGGTCCCTTTCAAACCAAAGCATGCTGTGATTCTATGGGCTGCTTCTATCAGCAAAATGAACCTAACACAGATTAAATAGATTGTCGTTGTTTTGCAAGATAGATCTTATAAATACCAGTCACGTATTCAGTTCTTACAATCTATTAATGACTTTGTAATTATAAAATGTTTGTCAAGCTTAACCTGGCTATGTACTTAAAAAAAGTTCAAAGCTCATTTTTCCTAGCTTTTAAATGAAGTTTCATAAGCAGTCTGGCACATACATAGATGACTGGAGTAAAAGTTGAGTATGTATCAACACATCTCAATTCCTCACCCACATTTAGTCCTCGTGGTATCTCCCATAGCCACAGCTTGCTCCAGACATGCCCCCAAGTCTGAAGGCACTGAGGGACTGAAACCTTGGAGAATGCTGAAGTCCTTCACAAACATGAGTTTAGCAGTAGCCCTTAAATGTTGGATTTATATAAATACATCTTAAACCTAAGGTTAACTCCAGTGCAGCAAGTTGACTATGTACTTCAGTCTGGAATTTATGCAACACTTTCCTTAATAACAGAAAAATACCTGTAAACTATGGTTTAATCAGCTGACTCTTGTGCCTAGGCAGTAGAGAAGACACCTGGCATGGCTTGAGGAGGAGTAGCAGCTAATCCACAAAACCATTTCCCACCTCTGACTATCAGTGCTGGTGAATTTTGTACAGTGTCCTACCAAGAGGTACTACCATTACCTATGAGCAGTCAGCATAATAAACATTCAAACTTTACAGCTCTGAGTGAGCCTTCAGTGGAAATGGAGAGGTTTCACAGAGATCTTGGCAGGCAAAGCTTCAGCCAACCTACAGGGCAGCAAGGCAAGAAATTTCTGTTCTAGATGAGGCAAGATGGAACTTTCATCAATCAGGAAGGATAAGTGCAAGCATTTCTATAGGAATGCCAAAAAGATGAAATGGAAGAAGCTGTGCCTTGGCCATGGGAGAGCCTGACAGCCCTCTCAGATGCAAGGCCACAGTTTCTAACAAACAGCAGAACTGAGGTAAACTGTCTGGAACGGATTAACCTCAAAAGAGGAAAAATAAGATACAAAGTAGCAGGCAATTTTTAAAGCATATCTATAACAAAATAGTATGCAAACTACTGCACACAGTATGAAGTGTGTTGTGTTATGTTTTTTGTCAATACTTATCTACCAAAGACCTTTTTCTCGTCTGTCAGATAAGTGGTGAACTTTGGAAATAAACATATTGAAAAGGAGCATCATAAACCTGATAACAGCAAGTCCAACAGACAGATCCAGTGTGCCAGGGAGCAGGTACCTGTACAGCATGACATGAACTGATGGCAAAATCTCAAAGGAACTAGTCAGTGTGGTGGTGCACTATCAGCAAAATGCTGAAGGGCAATGACAATCACTGGTGCAGCATTGGCATGTGCAGAGTAAAGCTTAACTCCAGCTGACTCAACTAAAAGGATCATAGTTAAAGACAGAGCAGTATTAGCTGACAACAAATTAGGATGTGCAAAATACAACATAGGACAGAGACATCTGAGCCAATCTAAATGAAGTGAGGCAACAGAACTCATATAGGCATATTTGCACAGCGCTTCATTCAGGCTACTTCTCCAGCAGACCACACACTAACGAGAAAATAGTCTGATACAGAAGAACCATATAGATACATACTCCATTTGCACAAACTTCATATGTCGTATAGGGTATCTGAAAGTGAAACAGCAATTTTTCAAGATTAAATTGTTTACATAATCAAGAACCGTTTCAGGACAAGAGTGGCCACTACTAACTACTCCATGCTTAAGACAACATTTGAGTTGCACTATAATCTTCAAATTTTCATGTGCTTATAATGTAAAAATTACTTTTCTTTTATCACTTTATTATTTATATCACTTAGAACTGAAACATTCTTGCTTGGTTTCATCCACATGATGAATCTCCTTGGACTATCTGAGGCAAATCACATCAGACATTTGGATTACTCAACAGAGCTAAGGAGAGGAAAAATATATCTGTAGCTGATGTAATTTTGTTTCTTATCTAAGGATATTTTTAGAATACAGAAGGAAAAATGCTAGACAGGAAAAGACTTGTAAATGAACCCCAGATAAAATACCAGAAATAGAGCAGATGTATGCAAAACCAAACAGCTTAGGAGGGCCAGATAAACCTTTAAACTGTTCCATTCCATACTGTCCTAGCATTATTAAGAAGGCAGCAAGATATAGGTATATAAATTTTAAATGACAAAGAACAAACAACATTTGATACTAGTTTATCTTTGGTTGCCTCCCTTTTAGCATTTGATAACCCTGGTGTTGAAAGAAAGAAATGTTAGAGATCTACTTGAATGCGCAATAGCAAGAGAGAGAGAATGCAGAATTGGACCATTGCGGTGACTGCTGAGAAAGTGGGTAGGTCTTCTACTAGAATGGCACACAGAGTAACAAAGAAACTATGCACGCTGCTGGAGAAACACGCCTCTCTCAAAAATAGCCAAATTACAGTAAAAGCAAGCTGGAGAGAAAGAACAGTGACAATGGATGAGGAGAAAGAAGTACAGTGTATTACTCCAGGCTCTATGGGAATCAGTCCTCAAGAAAGACAGAGAAAATGCTGATGGACATTTTAGATATGTTCTGTGCTAGGAAGACTCGAGAGTCACGACCAAAGGTTATGGAACTAACGGAGACTGCATGAGACATTCCTCCATGCAAATAAGACAATATGACACAGCAGGCAGAAAATTATTAACAATTTATATCAATAACCCAGTGGTAATTAGAGCTTCACTGCAACTTACAGTGCAGAGATATTGAGGAATATTCCTGTGCTGTTGTCAAGGTAACCTGCAAGTATGTAGGTGTCCAATTTTGCTGGCATTTATATCAAACTAAGGAAATGAGAGCCAACGTGAAGGATCTGTTTCCTTACAACTGAAAAAGCTGAGACTTTTAGTTGAAGAGCAAGAAAAGCTGGAGTAAATGCTAGGAGGCATTGCGTGCTAGAGCTCTCTAATTCCATGAAGATAGAGTCTCCTCCCAAGTGTAAGACCAACAGCGTAGAAACAGGGCACAGTCTGGAGAAACGGGCTACTTTCAGATAGGTTGTGAAAGGCTAATTCCCCACGTGATTCAGATACATCTCATGGTATATCTTTAGCATCAGTACTCATGTTACCCACTACATACTTTTGTTAATTATTCATTATTTAAAATGATGTTCCTGGATTCTGATTTGAACCATGATTCCTTACCAACTAGAGTGCCACGAGTATTTATTTTTTCATTCATGCTACATTCTTGGCCAGTTGATTCAAAGAAGAATGCAAAGAGGTGGTTAACACAAATGAATTTTTCTTTGCAAAAGAGGGACAGAGAGAAGTAGAAGAAGGGGTAAGAACATATACTCCGCCAGTTACTGAGTCTCCAGTGAGATCTGACAACTTGTTGAGGTGTGACCAGCTCCTAGCACTGATACAACAAGCTGCTTCAGGCACCAAATGATGCTGGACTGCCTAAAGGCTCTTCAAGCCTCCCTCTCTTCTGCCCGCCCCCTCTTCTACCCACTCTCCTCTTGCACAGGCCTGTCAGGGACAGTGGCAGAGCCTCTGAAATTCCTGGGCTTTTCTCACCCTGCCCCCAAAAGGGCAGTTTGTCCCATCAGCATCCACCAGAACTGTGACTGATTACAGATAAATTCTGCAAGGCCTAGCCCTATGTAAGGGAAGAAAAAAAGCCCTCACAGTGATTCACAGCGAAAGATAAAAAAAGCAGTGTAATTATGCTAAGTAATCTAAAAACCCAAAAAGAAAGGGATTCTTAAGGCTCTGTTTTAAAGCCTACAAACCGCTAAGTAATGCTAACTACAAAGTGCTTGCAGTGTGGTTGAAATTTGCAGTATACAATGAGCTAATTCATATTTTAATAAATCATAGTTTTGTATGTAGCTTTTGAACTCGACAAAGACACATGATTTCCCACACATTTCTGGAATACTATGCTGGAACACTAAAAAAACAGAAATGAAAAAATCATCTTTTCAGTGAGCTCCTATTTACTGTGGAGTATTTTGTTACTCAGTAATGACTGTATTCTCCACCATTCATATGTGCAGACGAGGTTTCCCACACTTGACTCAGAATGGGCTGATGCAGAACTAAACTCAGCCACATGAATGCAGATGCTTCAGTGGTAACAGTGTCCACTAATGGAAAGCCATCTGCTATGTCTTAGACGAGAGATGTAACGTATATACATAAACACAGGGATGCCATCCTAACTTGCTGCTCTGATGGTCATCCACCAATTCAAGAGCTTTCTGCTGTACCACAGTTTTCACCTACCCACCAAACAAAAGAGTGAAGTAGGCTGATGCCAGGTTGATCCCATCCTACCACCTCCCAGATCCTGTCAGTCTGGAACATTTTCCAGAACATCTTCCAGATTCACAGGAACAATTTGCCATAAAGTTATGACAAAATACAAACATGATGAAATGGCAGTAGGCAGGGCACTCTGTTTTTCAGTCTAGAATTCATAGAATTATACCTAACAAAAATAAACAAACAGAAGGTAATCCTGATGAAGCAGCAATTTGCACAGGGTTAATAAGCAAAACGGTTGCACCAGCAGGACCTTACAAAACAAACCTCTTTAATGTGGGGATTTCAGGACAGTTTACAAACCAGTACAGAAATTCTAAATGTATACTAGAGCCAGGGACAGACAAAAAACCCCAAGGGAATGTGTGATTTATTTAGGCCACAAATAAAAGAACTGTTAAAACACTCACAGGTAGATTACAGGCAAAAAAAAAAAAAAAAAAAAGCCTGGACCACAAAAGGCAATCCACACAAAAGCCCTAAAACTCCAGCAGATCTGTTGCAAATCTTGTCCCGAAATGTACAAACTTCTATGTAAAACTGGATACCCTTCAAGTAATTCTTAGTGTCTCAGATATTCATCTAAGACTCTGTATGCCCAAAGAACAAATACATTAGGCAAAAAAGCAATTTGGGATCCTCAAAGACAGCCAAACAAACTGCTGTCTTTTATCAACCCCTTCAGCCACATTCACCCAAAAATTCCTACAAGATTCAGTCTCAGTCCCCGCCCAAATACGAGACACTTATGGGTGACAGGCCACATTTCTGAGCATACAAAATGCACTCTGACACAGCTGAATCGTCCTCCAGAGTAGACTTCAGAATCTTCAGCCACAGTCGAGGCATAGCGCTTTTGCAGAAGAGCCCTCTCTGTCACTCACTGTTGCCTCGTTTACCCAGACACTGCTCTGTCCCTTGGGAAGGGAAGCACAGAGCTCACGAAGAGCCACAGAGCTCACGAAGAGCCACAGAGCTGAGCTAAGGCAATGCCCCTTGGATGCTGCAAGGACATCGCAACAGGACCCTTCCTCTTGGGGATCCTACTAGGATGGATTGCATTTGCCAATCCCCACATGGCTTCGGTCTCAGAGGGCTGCAAAGACCTTGGGTGAATTCTGACTAAAACTTTTTGAAATGTTTCATAGAAGAGGTCTGCTAGACAAACTCTTCCAGCACTGCAAAGTTAGGGGAAGCAGCTAACAAAGAACCATGTTTATGGAAGACGTGAAGATGTGATTCAATCCCCTCAACCAGCACCTTGGCAAATCTGCCTGAATGCAAGGTGAGTCTGTTTGCTTTCACAGAATAAAGGGAACGTAAGCAAAGGGGAAGGGGTGTAAGCAAGCCAGCCACAGATGTTGATATGAGTAGGGGCTGGGATCACACAGAGGAAGGAAGTGGCTGAAACTCAAGATTTTCTTCAAGAAAAAATCCAGATTAGCTTTTGTTCTGAGTAAATCAGTTTTAAGAATGTTCCGCATAATGGGTATTTTGAAACAATGTTTTGAAAAACATTTAATAAAGCATTTTGCTCCAAGCTCCTGAATAAAAGTCTTGAGTGAATCAGAAAAATGACAACGGCTAGCAATAAATTATACAGATATTTGAAAAAATTATAGTGTTCTTTGCTACCTTCACCTGCAGCAAGGAAAACCTACTGATCAGTTCAGTAGATTCTATTCATCTTAATATCTTGTACTTTTTAAACTACAAACTGTTATCATGAATACTTCTTTTGCCCATGGGAAGAAATGAACTACAGGAAGCAAAGATTCAGTGTTTGACTTTGCTTTTGCAAAACAACATAGTTAGAGGTCTCTAAGGAGATATTCTAGAACCAATTGCATAAGAGTATGTACTGGGCGTCCAACAGCATGTCAGAGTACATGCTGTTGTACAAGAGTACAAAGAAAGCACAACAAAGCCAAGCTTCCATTAATGAAATGAACACATATTATTAAAAAGGCAATCTGCAGTTACTGTTGGCTTGGACCATGGTCTTGAAGTGTTCAGTTTTGGTTAATTCGACACTTTGGTTACTTCGACACTTAAGAATCAAACCACTCTCACTTGTTTCGATCCTTGGTTTTAAAAGAAATCAGATTTGAGATATATTAGGTCTATTTAAAATTTCTTTCAGACTCCAGTCTGTTCCCATGATCCCAATTATCCAAGACTTTAGCCATCTAAGGAACACAGGCTCCAACACAAACGTATGTGAGCCCTTTCCAATGACTAATGATGTTGCACCACCAATGAGAAAAGATCTCTTTTTTTAAACACACTTCACACAGCTGAGGTTGTGCTTACCACCTTTTAACTTGGATGTACACATCACAGATTAGAAATGCGAGAAGAAGGTTCAAAATTCATGTAACCAGGTAAGAGGCATCATCTTCAGCAAGACACATACCTTTGTGGTATATAAAACATGTGTTGTGGAGGGGGCTTGTAGAGAACTCCTTCATACACAGGCCATAAACCACTTAAAATTCTGAAGAGCGAGCTCTTTCCACAGCCATTGGGTCCAGTGATTAAAAGATTCATCCCCTCCTCGACCTGCAAAGAGGATGAAAATGCAAAGATGTTACTGCACAGTGTATGTGGCACAAGAGAGTCTAAGACCACTAAGAGGGGTTACATAAGCACTTATATAAAATTATCAACTAATTTCATTGATCAGCTGCATGTATTCATGCAACTATTCTGGAAACAGTGGCATTAGATAAAATATGTCAGCTGAGATAATGAAAATAATTTCTATTATATCTGAGTATCTCTATAAACTAATGTTTATAGTAATATATAGTAGTGTTTATAGTAATATATTATGATATACATGTAATGTAATAAGTAATATGATTATATTACAGCATCGATACATCACAGTCAGAATCAATTGTTCTAATGCAGATTAGGTCCAAAGGCGTTAACAGTGTATAAAGCAGTACTGTGCCTATCTGTGAACTTAACTGCAGGTATGAGAGGCCAATCAAGTGATTTGGAAAATTTATTTCACATTGCCCTTTCCCACTTAATTACCTATGTTAATTTGGCTGTGATGCTGTGATTTTTTTTTACTCATTTGACTATTACCTTGTGTATATATGAGTGTATATTTATGCATAATCACAATGTCATTATCTATGTTTTACAGAAATATACTGACTTCTGTATTTTCTTTGTTTCTGTCTTTTGAGACAAATGAATAAATATAAATGTCTGCTTGATCATAGAGCTGTAATTTTACAAATCTGAAATTCCTACACTGAAGTTGTTGCAAGTTTTGCCATAGCTAGGACCCTTTCTTCCTAGTTCCTAATTCAGAGGAAAAGGAATACCCTGCTTTAGCTAAATTAAAAGATCTGCTGGAATTGTTCAATTTATTTCTGATAACTTCAACTCTTTTTAAAAAGAATGACATCTGCACTGGAACATCAGATCAGGATACATATGGGAGTAATTCAGTAAAGGTCACTCATTAAAATTGTGAGCAGGTACCAAGAGGCGTCTGGAATAGGTTTTTAAAAACAATACAAGTTTCTACTGAGTAAATGCTCCCCAGCTGGGCTTGTGAACTATGCTGTCAGCTATTAGTCAGCACTGCTCTTTGTGGTGATCAAGCAAAACTACGGATTTGATTTTTTCACTGTTGCTGTGACCTCAGACTTTTAAAGGAGCCTTTGTGAGTAAAGCATCCCAATTTGATTGAAATTAACTAAAGATGGATGCATACTCCCATATACACCTTTGAAAATCTCAGGTCAGTTTTCCACTTGGCAACAGCAATAGAAATCCTCCCTTTTCTTTCTCTGAGCAGGACAAACTACATATGTCTGCCTCTATTGAGCTACTATGCCTACCTTTCTGGACTTCCCCTTTTATCCATATGCTCCTCCAAGTACTTAACATAAGGTATATGAATTCTGTGCTGTTTATGTTAATGTGATGGCAACAATCAGAAGATTCCTGCATATCATCTTACTTTGAAGTTTAGTCTGGAAACCACCACATCGCCATTCGGAGTAATTATAGGAACATTTTCACAAATAATTCCTTGATCAACATCAATTACTTTCCCTGGAAAGAAAAAAAAAAATCATAGCTTGTGAAACCTTCCTTTAAGCAATCACTTGTGACAGCCTCTGTGCACAACTGAGTATATTTTCAAGGACTGGTGTTTGAAACAGCTCTTTTATGTGCTTCAGGTTCCCCTAGTGGAAAATCTGGATAATAAATCTTAGCTAGTCCAAAAGACACTGTCAGCAGTAGCCAAGAATGTGCAATGAATCCTAAATTTGATCCTAACCACAATGCACAGTATGCATTATAAATATGTGATGCACTATAAAGATGTGTTCATTGAAATTCTACCTGTATTTTCTGTATTCTGTTTTAAATAGCTGTTTAATACCAAGCATAAAAAAGTTCAAGGACAGCCTTAGCCACAGGCAGACCAGTTAACTTTCTTTTCAGGATTTAAATAGGAATCACTACCAGCTCTGAAAGCTGGAGCACCTTTCAGTCTCCTCCAGCAACGAGAGCAAAGGAGAAAACATTTAATGGCTTGCTTCCATCTCTTTTTGATTCCACAGACACTGTAAATGTGTCTTGTAAGTATTTGAAGAAACTCATATAACATGTGAGTCAGGTAGATACACTTGGCATTTGGATTTCTGGCAAATTAAATATACAATCTCTATTGGACATCTGGATACTCTGTAATGCAAGGACTTTGAAATTAATTGTCCTGGAAACAGTAAAAGAATGAAACTAGCTTCTCAGTCACCTGTTAATAGCCTTGTCTAACAGAACTCAACCAGCTGGATTCCTAGAAAAATATTAGAAATTATCTTTATAGACAAGATGCAAAGGAAAGACATTTCTCTTTGTATTAGAAAGCTGTTTATTTATAACTTAAACTAATCTGAACAAAGAAAAATGCAACAAAGGCCAAGTTAGTTGATCATAAAAGGCTCTGGTAGCATTTCCTTCAGGTAAGTTTAGTCTTACATTTTTCATTTAGAGGCTTTTTGTTCAATTGCTTTCAATTTTGCCAAACTATAACGACCTGGGCAGAAATTTTTATGCCATGTATCAGTCCAAGCATTCTTTTTTCCCAAAATAAGTTTTACTTAAAACAATTCTGTGGTGTACAGCATGAGATTATGGGGCAAAAAGTGTTTTTCTGTTAAAAAGAAATTACTTTGATACAGTGGAGACGTAGTTAAAATAAATCAATGATAAAATATAGTCAGCTAGTAAGAATTAAGTAAACTTAATTCTCATTTCTTAATCCTAACTTCACAGCATTTGATTGCAATTTTAGCATGCTTTTAAAGTCTATTTATGTGTTATAAGAAATACAATTTGACAGTATTTGTACAAGACGTACAAAATTCTGAATTATTAAATATACTATAAGGCAATATTATTATCTGTAAAATATTATTATAATTTTCATATTTTCACATTCTTACTGACAACAGTAAATGCAAGGCATAAAACAGACATTGCTTAGTTACAAAGACTTATACTGAATGATTCAAAAGGAAATAAGTATTATGTGTTCCAAGAGCCACTGGGGAAGCTGAATATTAAGATTTTTCTTCTCTAACAGTGCAGACACATACACATATGTGAGCATACACTTTTATCCACACTCAGTCCACTCTTCAGGGATTTCTGAAGTATCATGACTGAAAGAAAGAAGGAAAACCAGTACTACAATAGGAGTTGTCATAAAAAATGTGGAGCCTGTGGCCTAGATTCATCTGGCCTAAATTCTTCTTAAATCCTTGTGCACAATGCTTGGTCTTGGCTAACTGCCTCTGAGAGCTACAACTACTCAAGAGCAAATGCTAGTCACCATGGCTTAGGAGGAATCCAGACTGGATGAAAAGTGACTGAAGTGGAATGAAATCTTGGTGAAAGGTTGCAGAGAAAAGAGGAGTGAGGTTTAGATATAGTAGACCTAAAGGAAACATGAAGAGCACACTTGCATATCTGAACTGTCTTTGGTTTTGGTTGTAAACACAGTTATCTAAAAAGAGCCCTCAAATTACTTCATTGCTCCAGGAACTACAAACCTTTTCTCGTGTACATGACAAAATCCAACAGTTATAAAATGCCATTTCTTTTAACATCAGCCAAGTACTACCAAGATTTACAAGGTTAAGACATCAGCTATTTCCACACCTATCCACCATGCTGCATCAGACTTTGTTATGATGAACCTTGGCAGAGGACCTCTGAGAAATGTGAGCTGAAGGGCAGCACTGTTGAAATCACTGCAAGAAGTTATTTCACAAAGAGCTCTTTGGGGCCTGTAACTCTACTGAGGCTTAACCTTTCAAAAGCTAAAGGAAGAGAATGAGGCTTTTCAACACCCCAGAGGGCAGCAGCAGAAATCATATGTTGGGAAAATGAGGAAAAACTCATTGCAAAAGCTGCCTTTAAGTACCTCAGAGAGAAGCTGGATGCAAGAGGCAGAGAGAGGTGGCACATAATAGAGCACAATAAGAAATGGATGTACCCAGAAAATGCTCCAGGGAGGGTGGAGACAGAAAGACAGTGGCACCAGAAAGACACAGGATGGGGTCAGGAGGGAAAAAGTATATATTGATCATATCATTTGGGAGGTGAGGAGAAGGGTAAAGTTATCATTTTCAGTTGAAGATTCCCACTAAATTATGAAAAAATGAGCTGATCTTTAATCATGGAAAACATAGTATTTTTGGGAAAAACTATTGAACCAATCTGTCTTTTTCCTCCTACCTCAAACAAAATAATATGATGGTTGAAGATGAAAATGTCACAGTCTCAGCTTTCTGAAAAAAGTGAACTGCCTGAGGAAAACAGGCACTGTCAGTGTAAGAATATTAACATTACCATCACATATAATAGTATAGTTGAAATGCCTTTTCATTGGAAGTTTTTACAGAAAACATTTGAGCCATTTTATGTATTAGAAAAGCACACTGTAAGGACAGAGTTATAAGGTAGCAGGGGGTTAAAATGAAAGGCAACATGGTCTCTGGGGCATTAAGGCTGAGAGGCTGATTAGTTATAGACGAAAACCCTCTGTTCATCTCCTGTCCCACTGTTCCATGCCTCCCCCACCGCCCCTGGGAAATTCATACAAATATGAATTAATTACCTTTGATTTCTAAGGGTCCATCAATGTGTAACTCTGCTTTATCTTCACTCCTGCTGTCGTTTACAGATCCTTGAATAACAGCAGTTCTTTTGTAGATGCCTCTCTTCACCTCGTCAAAGACTGAGAACATGTTGTAGACACGGGCGGTGTAGCCTGCTAGCTCAGTGACCTGAGAAACAACAAACGCCTCATTTCGTCTGTCTTACACTTCACAAATTCTACAGATTAAATGTTTGGCCAGAGACCAACATGAGCAACAATGCATCCTTCAACATCTATCGATTTTCATTCCTTTAAATTCTGTGCTAACCCATATGCCACCTGTAGCTCCTACCAACCAGCAGAAAAGACAGTTTGAGGTAAGCCCATATAAGCTACGATAGCTCCAATAAATGAAGAGGTTGTAGAGATTGCTCATCTCAGTAGAGTCTTCAACGAGCAGAGAACAGCCACTAACATATCTGAAAACAAAGAGGCTGGTACACAAGAAAAAAACAAAATCTCTGCGTTTTCCAGCAAAAATGGAAGTCTACAGAAGTAAGAAAAAAATAGCATCTATAATTATTTATGTTTACTTGCTTGTATTCCTGAAACCTCCTGTCGGAGAAGAGTGCTTTTCTATGTAAAAAAGGCAGCACCAGGGCATCCTAATCTAAAATACAGTACAAACCAGAAAGCAGTCTTCTATCAACTGCATGCTAAATCTGACAACTCAGAATAGAACAGGGCATTTTTAAGATAGTAAAGTCTCTTAAAAGGCTTTCTCAATTTTTCTTTTGGTCCATTTGTCACAATTTTCACCTGGTGAAGACAGAAACAACAGATCTCTGGACCTTGTAACTTCCTATTTGTGGGCTATTCAAGAGCTCCTATTGAAGAGCTTCCAAAGAACTGCCTCCATCTGCTGTTAGCGAAGAATTAAGCCAAGGCCTTGTATTTTAAATGTATTATTAGATGGTTTTAAAAGGATACATTTTTATACAAAATGCAGAGGACAAGAATAGCAACAAAATTAGATCAAGATTATAAAATCCTTGGCTTGCTGTGGTTAAATGCATACACCCCATGACTGAGTTCATGCACCCACTATGGTGTACGTAATTCCAAGATTATTTGAAATAACTGGAAATAATTCCATAATTCTTCTGTAAGTTTCACTATTTGTGCTGGACTCACAAGTGAGCGCTAGTTCTGGCCACTTAGCCATCATTTCACTGGAGGATGATGGAGAGAATCCTGCACGTGATACATGAAACTCGTACCAACTGTGCCCCAGGAAAACCGTAACTTGTAGTAAGCTTCTATACCATGACTGTAGAAACTCACTTTGTTCGAACACTAAGTACTGCCACCTAAACTACTGACTGCAAAGAGAAGTTGAGCCCACCTCACTGCACAGTGAATTACACTGACTTGAAGGAGGCTGCCTCGGTGGAGGAGGTGGGCAAGAACTGCAACTACACTACCACTTGACGTGGGTTGAAGTACACTGTCCTTTGGAAACTGCCTGAATCACGAAATGGGAATGACAATGTGGTTGAAGTACAGCAGTGTCTCTTGAAGAGAAGCATAAATGTAAAATTAAGATGGAAATTCATAGAACTGCTCTTTGGTCTCATGCTGTCTGGATTAGTATCTTACCATGTTATAAACAAAGGGAGTTGGTTCAGTTCTTCCTCTACTGTTTTGTGGGTACTTTTTTTGCCAAAAAATAAACCCACAGTTTTTCTAAGTCCTCGTGTACATTATATAAATTACTTATATGCTGAAAACAAAACAGATATTACATCAGTGTATAACAGGTTATCTGGCAGTATCTTGAGAGCAGAGACCAAGCAGTGGAACAGCTCAAAGAGCAAAGGTCAAAAATCACAGCCCATTAGAAGGACTTCTTCTGAAAACAGCACAGACTCTGTCTTTGTCAAAGTCTGTATCTGAAGGTGCCGAACTACCCCTCCTCTTCCAATTTACAAAGCTGTAGCTGTTATGGCTGGATTCCAAATAACAGAATCCATAGTCTTTGATTAGCTGCCTAGCTAATGCATCCCTCCTCACACTGCACTGGGAAAAGGGGTTCCCACCAAAGGGACAAGCCAACACCAATTAAAATATGAAGAACAAACATTCAGAAGGAAATGTTGAGGAGATTAACAGCACTGCCTCACTTTTCTTTGGCTTAACAGCTGGCATTTAAAGAAATCCACAAGAGAGACAACAGATCAAAGCCCAGCTCTACTGGAATTTGGGTAAGGACCTGAAACAACATCTCTGATCTTCCAGATGAACATTCTGTAGTTCTAGACTACTTGTACTCCCAAGGTGAACCTTTTCCTGCTAAAATTTCTCTATTTTGAAAAATTATTTACGATTTAACAGGTTCACAAGATACTGAAAACAGCCTTACAGTTTAACTGGCCCAGAAATAAGTGTTCAATTCTCCTTGTTTTTCCTACAGAAACAGGTTGCCCAGTGAGGTAAAGATACTCCATCTCTGGAAACATTCAAGGTCAGGTTGCATGGGACTCTGAGCAATCCAACTGAAGTTGAAGATGTCCCTGCCCATGGTGGGGGGGTTGGACTGGAAGACCTTTAAAGACTCTTACAATTAAACTGTTATATGATGACACTTCCAACAGAAGAGTCCCAGTACACTGAAGGCAGAAAGCCTGAATTCAGGTCTGTGCTCCAAACACAAGAGGAATTTGAACCTTCCAGGAACTCACATTCTAGGAACTTCTATCGCTCTCTGATGACACCTGAGCACAAGTATTAAAAATGACATCTACATGTTGCACCATACAGGCTGCTGTGCACTTTAGACTCTTTGTCAACTTGACCCTAAAGATCAAACTACCAGCTCAAAGATTTCCATGCAATAGAATTAGTTGCAATAGAATTTGCCTTTAAAAACTGCACTACTTTTTTTATATTTTATATTAAATGTAAATTGTTTTTCTTTTTTTCCCCTTCTGTTTCATGCATGCAGGATGTACAGTACCTCTTTGTATGAAGACATAATCCTTTCAATAGCATCTGCTCCAGAGATCAGCAAGTTTCGTGATGTAGTAAAAGCTTCCGTTCTTTCACTAACCATTGCCTGTTTCTGGCCATCTTCCAACTCTGAACGTAAAAAAAAAAAAGTTTTGTTAAAATATTCTGCTAAAAATTATCTCTACAAATCAAATTATTATTGGAATGTGAGCTATTATAGAGCAGCTTTTTTCTTTTTTTAAGAAAAAGTTAACTCTATGAAGACAACCTTTCAAAAAGAACTGGTGAATGTAACTACCATAGCTTGGTCAAAAAGAGTAAGTGGGAGCATATGGAATTCATCTTGTTAGGCAAAACATCCTATTATTTTATCTATTTATCTACATGGATCATTTTCCTTTTAATATATCATCATACAATATAAATTTTTCAAAATATGAAAAAATTGAAACCTAAGCAATGATCTGAAACACATTTTTAACATAATTTTTAACATTTTTGCAATTATTAATTTTCAGCCTTACTTATTTACTGACTTCACGTTAAAGGAACCATTCACATTTGTGTAAATCTGGCAACATGATTATATTTCTGTAAGAAAGCAATAAACTATTTTGGTATCAAAGGCATAGTTTCAGTGGATAACTCTCCCTCACAATGAAGTTTCTCTCTTCATCTGACCTCAGAACAAAGTTGCGAGGCTTTATTTATGACACTGCATCCTGTTAACAAGAATACTCTTGCTCCAAAGAAAGGACTTGTCTCATAAGAATGTCAGCAGCATTAGGCAAGGAGAAAACAGCAGCAGAATTTATAGAAGATATGTGAGAAGTAAGTATATTTAGCATATCTACATATACCATCTTGCTACCATGAGTCCTATAGACTCAACTTGCAAGGTTTGTTTCTTGAGGGAAACAAGATTTTAAAAGAAGTGGCTGACTATTTTGAGGCTAAATGTTGTTTCAGTGTTTATAATTGCAACTACAAATCACTGGTGTAGTAAACCAGTGGTGTAGTAAACCACTCTTAAAGATTTTCCACATAAAAGATTTACAATGAAAGATCTCAAGGGTTTTCTGCATCACATAACTTTATATGTATCTCCACATACTGCTTAAATCTTTTGCAGAATGGGATCTGGATATTATTTTTTTTTCTAAAGTTTGTAAAGTTTTTTTTAAAGTTTCTTTTGTAAACTAAGCTGATGCTAGGAATCACACTAGGCAGGGTAATAGGTGGATCCACTGTGGCAACTCCTGTACTAGCAATTGTTACTAACATCCACTTTTCCACAGTGCTCATGATCAAGAAAATCTAGGAGGAATTCCTTGCAGGTGTAATGTGACCATAAATTTCATGCTTAAAGTCATGGGCTTATGGGCTAAGTCAAGCAATGCAAGAGTAGAGCAAACAGCAGTTTCTTACTCTCACATCCTTGACAAGATCAGATTCTAGAAATCTGGTGTCTGAGAATCTACAGGCAGTACCAAAGCCAGATGTATCTTTCTGTGTTTATAAATTAAATCCAAATGTTATTTTGTTTTCATTTACACATCCATAAAGGTATTCCTACATAACTAGATCACTGAAATACACTGTATCACAGTGAAATACACTGGGTAATTAAAGAAAAAGTTTTTTAAATTGCTACATCGTAATTTTTCATATATATGTGTGCGTGCGTGTGTGTGTCTGTGTGTCTGTGTGTCTGTGTCTGTGTGTCTGTGTGTGTGTACATATATATACACACGAAGAACATCTGTGTTCTTTTTCCTGGTTTTAATAATGATGTTTTTTTCACTTCAGTTCTACATGAGCACACTGTCAACTAGTTGTATGCAACCTTGCTGAGACACAATGAGAGACATGCTTTAAAAAAAATACAGAAAAGCTCTTGCAAAGGAAAGATTACAGAATTCTTGCTTATGTGACTTTCACTTTAAAAAGTTATTTCCAGTCCAAGAAGAATAAATTTAGTGAATAGGGAGAATTCAGTTAATTCATTAGTAAAAGCTGATTTGAAATTTGTTTACTTCTGACACAACCAACTTTTGCTGATCTTGTTGGGATTATAGCACATGCAGCCCATGCTATGTAGAACCACCACAATTAAATTATCTAGGAATCAGGTATGGTTTAACTACGTTGATGCAGCATTCCTCCTTAATGTAAACGCAGAATTTACTGATGGCTGCTTCCAGGACCCAGGCCAGCTCTTCTAGCAAGAGTTTAAGGATCTCTACAAGCCATTGCATCAGTCAGTTTAGGGGTATTTAAAAAATTGAAATGATATAGAATTTATGAGCATTTCACAGTCCCCAAAGACAAGCTCTTCTATTATATAACCCACTGATATTACTTTTCTTGAACTTTTTGTCCTTATTTTTCATTTGGCTGGCCTCCTGGGTTTGAAAGTGCTGCATTTTAACAGACAGACAGACTGTCTCTGTTTCATACAGAAACTAACATTTCCATTTTCCTCTTCATTTATGTAATTGATAGTCATACTTGTTTTATAAACAAAAATAAGTGTTCACTGTGTCTAGAGAAACCAAAGTCTTGCTTCAAAAAATAGTTACTCTCTATAAACTGAGACATGACATTTGGAATGTGAATTGTTTAATACAAAAAGAATGAGAAATGTTATCAAATGGAAATCTTTTCTTTGCCAGTTAATTTCTTCTTTGACATATATAACAAAATTTTAAAATTTCAGTCAGAATATCACTGTCAAAGAAGGTTCTTTTTTCTTACTATTGAAGAATTATTTTTTTACTTTTTCTTTCTCCTCCCTGAAGAAGCATACAAAATCTACGGCTTTACACCTGTAGTCTCAAGTCTGGCCATGGTACCAGTTTTGTATGTATCCCGGACTCTTCTGATTCATCCTAAAGCAATAGACCCACTATCTCTTCCTTCAGATGTGAACAAACTTGTGTCTGATCTGCTGAGGCACATAGCACTGTTTTCCCAAGCAGGTCAATGGTAATTTCAGGTGTGCTTGATTCTTTGAATACCTGTAATACCTCAAACTGGTCTTGACAGTGCTGCTAGTATTACGTTTGTGAACCACCATTACGGTAAGCCCCAGGACTCAATAATAAACCCCAGGTGTTAATAGTTCAGGTTGCTGGTAGCAAAGATAATTCTACTTTACAACGCGAGCCACTGCTGCATCTTTGTTTTCTTCCGCATTTGAAATGTATTTAACAAAGGAACAAACATGAGTAACAGGAATGTTATTTAGTTTAGCATGAATACGAGTCCTTTTTTATTCATGCTCTAATACCAAGGAGATATTTACAATGTGTGGTTAAATGCTCATTTTCTTGATTGTACCCATTCCCATCTTAGCAGAAAGACTCTTATCACTTTTTCTGTTGTGTTGATAACCTTCACTGTGAGGTGAAATGCCTTTGTCCAGCCTCTTCTGTTTGGAACAAGACATCCTGATATTTTTGAAGCTGTTCCCAGGATGCCAGCCAGGGTGCTGATGTAGTGCCCTCCTCAGCCACGTGATGGGCAGCTGCTCAGGGAGCTGAGCACCCAGCTGTGCACCGGCACAATTGCGAGATAGCTAAACCACATGGGCACTGCACGAAGCCATCCTACAGCTCACACCAAGCTTGTCCACTTGGACAGTCCTGATTTGGAATATAACTACCAAGAAAGAAACAGAACTACTGCACAGAAAAGAATTTGCTCATTCGTAATTCAAAGTACACAATTTAGAACTGATCCTTCTGAAGACTCTGTAGGATGGTTAAGGAATCCTACGAAACTCGTAATATATTAAGTTCTAATTGTGCATGAGGAAGCCTGTTAAACCAAATGAACCAATATCCCTCCTTAATACCTTTCTTTATGCTCTCTTTTTTTCTTTTTTTTTTTTAATAGCATCTGCACTAACAACACTATTTGAGTTTCATTTCACTTCCAGGAAAGTTGTGATAGGATGTCAAAAATGATACCATCCTAGCCTGGAATCTGAATTTTACATTCTCTTCTCCCAGGGAGTCAGGGAAAATCAGCGGTTTCCAACAGGTCAACAGTAAGAGAAAAATTACCTATAATTACCTGTAATTACATAATGGTTTATGGAAGGAGAAGATAAGTACTCTAGGAAAGTTCATAGTATCATTTGGCAAAAAGAGATACTGCAAAAATCAGCCTGCCATTCCAACAGTGACTAGTGAAAAAGGAGACTCCAATAATCATTACAATCTCGTGTGATACAAGTATCCTCTAAGTCTTGACTTCATACTATTTATCACGCTTACATCCCAAGTTGGATCATTTGTGTTGCACTCTGCTCAGCTGATTTGCTATGCTTGCAAGTTATGCATAAGACACAGATGTTTTAAGAAAGTCTGTGAAAAATAAATCAGTGTGAACGGCACTCAAGGGAACTACAGTCTTTTGAGGACATAACCTTAAAGAAACATTTAGAAGTTAGGTAAAAGATGGTATTACCGCCATCTGCAAATCCCGTTGCGGTGATGATGGGCACAGCGACCATGATCATACCACAGCTACTCCAGACATACTTCATCAGGAACTGCTCTATCATGATGTACCATAAACGTTTGGACAAAATGAGATTCATTTGATCTGTCAAATCCTTGTAGCTTTTTTGCAGTTGTTTCAATTCTACCTAAGGTTAAAATAATAAAATAATTTATACGATGAAATAAAGATACACATGTAGTATAAGATACATTCACATGTGTACATGAAATAATCGGGTACCCAGAGCTGTCACTTCTGAGTCACATCTGCCATGTGGTACTTTATTCTCACTGTGCTGCAGTCTCACATCAAAAGTGCACAGCTTTATGGAAGGCAATGGACCTGGTTCTTATCTACACCATTGTCCCTCGACAGAACATTGGCAAGTTTTCAACTCTTTTAATATCTCTAATATATATAAGAACAACACAGCAGTCACAACAGCTGATTCCAACAATCAAAATAAGATTGATTTCATGTCCTTTTAATAAAGCTGCAGCTGTAGTTTCATAGCAACTGAAAATTATATTGGAAAGCATTTGGGGATCAATTATCTCCAGTGACTTAAAGTTGCAGAGTTGATTTCTGAAATGCTGCTTGTTTTTGCAAGCAGTCTGGGGAAAGAGAGAACTATCCCAGGAGGTTTAACAAGTCAAAGACAGTTGCAAGTCAATATAATATGTATTCAGTTCAACCCCATATATGTGGGAATTGAGAAAATGTTTAATTTAGCTGCACTTAAAACATTACTACAGGCAGCTTTTGAGAACGATTGTGTCTACAAAAATAAACCATTAATGTTATATAATCATTGCTTGAACTGAAAGAGTAGTACTTCAGGCTGGTTTCCAGCTTTCATTTCCACCTTGCATGAAACAACTTTTCTCCCAATTGTGTTTGAAAGGTATTACAGCCAAAATTCACTTCGAACAGAAATACGAAGAGTCCCTTAATAAGGTGGCTTTAAAACAAGCTACTAGTTTATGTAACTGTGATTGCAGAAGTACTGTACTTAAGCTATTTTAAGACTGGTGACTACATCTTTGCTTGGCTATGTGAAAGAGTGTCAAAGGCTGTAGCGTGCTCTGAGCTATCACAGAATTTCCCCCTGGACTTTCTGGTGTGCCATGGTTGCTATTTCCGCTGAATTAAATATGGTGGTTTTTACACATGGTTGGAAAAAAGGAAGTCTGGAAAAGTTAATCAGAACGGACTGGGTGGGGGAAAAACAGTAATGTAGATTAGTTTTCTAGATAAGCATAATATCCATCTGCAAAACCAGAACATTGCCAGAGTTCAAGGGAATTGTGATCTACTCCCTCCAGAAATTGCTTCAGAGACGGCATTTCCTAAGAAATGGGAAGTGCCAAGCTGTAAACAAGTTTAAATGTCAGAGGGACCCAAAGTGCTCAAGAAGGGCATCAGGGGAAGCATGGGTCCCCTCCGGTACCGCAGTGCTTCCAATTTCTCTCCTCCTTACCTTGTGCCCTCGGTAAAAGGCAATCTCTTCCACGTTGGCAATGATGCGTGAATGTATGAAGCGCAGATAGCCCTTCCTGTGAGCCTCCTCAGCCACCAGTTTGCCAAACTTGGGCGAGCAGGCTTTGAGCACGCGGGCCGTGGCATAGACGACAAGACCAGCCAGGACTGTTGGCCCGATGGGGTTGGCCCCCCGGGACCGTGCTGTGCGGATGAGGGTGTAGGAGGTGAGCACAACATCCAGGATGGGCTTGGTGAGGTTGGAGTAGAGATGCGCCACGGACTGCGAGAACATCATGATGTCCTCGGTGAGGGACTGGTCAGGGTTGGCCAGCCGCCCGTCCATGCTGATCACTTTGTAGTAAGTTTGGTTGGCAAAGTAGGTCTCATAGGCGTGATCCACGAGGCGGGTGCGGAAGGCGAGGGCCAGCTTGCACTCCAGGTACCGTATGGTGCTGTTCACGAAAGTGGCTGGGATTGCGATCATGAGCCACTTGATTAACTTGAAGACAAAGCTCCTGGGCTTTTTTTCCACAATGCTCTTCACAATTTTTCCATCGAGGGCGGCCACATAGATGGAGAGAAAGGTCCTGGACACCAGAGCAAACGAGTGGAGGCAGAGCAAACCCAGCTCAGCACTCACCAGCTTCGGGAAGAACAGTTTGCGGAGTTCCAGCAGCTGCTTGAAGAATTCCGCGTCCACGGCCGGGGAGGCTCTGCTCCGGCTGCCGATGCGGTGCGAGGCCGCCTGGCCCCCCTCATCCTGCACGCCG
This sequence comes from Cnemophilus loriae, assembly GCA_013397755.1. Classification (NCBI taxonomy): domain Eukaryota; kingdom Metazoa; phylum Chordata; class Aves; order Passeriformes; family Corvidae; genus Cnemophilus; species Cnemophilus loriae. The sequence goes on along the minus strand of VZTF01002835.1, from coordinate 554,060 downwards.
CCTCTGCCGCTCGGCCGCTTCACACGCCCGCGGATGATGGGGTAGAGGATTTTGAGCCCGTACGCCGCGGCCAGCAGGCACGCAGCCCTCTTCGCGGCGCCCGCCCTGCTCCACTGCCCCCGCCGGGCCGCCGCATGCAGCATGTGGGCCATCCTGCCCGCCGGAGCACCGCTACGCGCCGCTCCTAGCGCGGGTGGCTCATGCCCGCTGGGAAGGCCGGTCCCGCCGGGTCTTCATCGGTGCGCTGGGCCCGGCCCGCCGCCGGCCGCCCTGCCGTGACAGATGCCGAGTGAGCGCTGCCTCCCAGGGGTGATGGTGCCTTCAAAGCGCGGCGCGTTGCACAACGCAGCCCGGCGAGGCGCAGCCCGCCCCGCCGACCACCATTGGCTGCG